>OVBE01010579.1:0-14878 GCA_900406425.1 Iberis pinnata
TATTTTCACTAAATTAAGTTACCAAATTTATAATTTATATATTTTATTTTTATTTTTTACATAATCTAAGTTTAGATAAAGTGTCTGCGGACCGACTCGCCAAACCGCAAATTCTGCGGGTGTGGGTTTGGACATCCTATTAAAATAGTATTTATAGTTTGGAGAAGAAAATATTTTAGTCTTTTAAATGAAAAGTAAGAATTTGAAAATCTATAGGTTCTGACAAAAAAAAAAAAAGAGAAGAAGATCTATAGGTTATGTGTATCTATGTATTTAACATTTAGATACATGTATGTCCATTTGTAGTTATTAAACTACTAGCAAATTAAATTATATATATAGGGTTTTTAATTAATTATTATCATTAACAAATTGAAGATTTATAGGTTATGTGTATCTATGTAATTAACATTTAGATATATGTATGTCCATATGTAGTTATTAAATTACTAGCAAATTAAATTATATATATATATATATATGTTTATGTAATTATTATCATTGAATGTACAAAATTTGTAAGATATTTGAATCTTCTTTTATTATGTAGTAAAAAGTGTTGTTTATAAAACTAGGTTTCTTTTAATTTAATAGTCTTTATTTATAAGTGTATTTTCCTATAAAAGTTTTTAATATCCACTTTTCTATTTAATTTTAGTTTAAATGAGAAAAACTATCATATTAGACGGGTTCGGACTTGAAACATCTGAAGCCTAATACGAAATTCATAAAAATATGAGATCCTAACGAAATAAAAGTCGAATAAAATTTGTTGAAATATACTCCCTTTGTTTCTTATTAATAGATTTTTTAGGCATTTTATTTTGTTTCAAAAAGAAATTTTTTGTTTTTTATGTATAATTGATTAGAAATTGTAGATTTCAAAAAAGATAAAATGAAAATTTTAAATTTATTGAATTGCTATTGATCCATTTTCATGGAAACATGTTTAGTTTTGAAAAAATTGTGCATTTATATCTTATTATTGATGTTTTTTTAATTCATGTAAAATTCTAAAACATCTATCATTCTAAGGATTCATCAGGTTGATGTTTTTTTATTATGTCCATTTGTAGTTATTAAATTACTAGAAAATTAAATTATATATATATATATATGGTCTATAAGTAATTATTATCATTGAATGTAAAAATTTTGTAAGATCTTTAAATCGTCTTTTATTATGTAGTAAAAAGTGTTGTTTATAAAAGTAGATTTCTTTTAATTTAATAGTCTTTAGTTAGAAGTGTATTTTCTTATAAAAGTTTTAAGTATCCACTTTTCTACTTAATTTTAATTTAAATGAGAAAAACTATCATAATAGACCGGTTCAGACCTGAAAAATATAAAGTTTAATACGGAATAAAAATATGAAGCCCTACCGAAATAAAACGTGAATAAAATTTGTTTTTTTTGTTTTCCACCAAACGTGAATAAAATTTGTTGAAAATATATAAGTTAACAAAAGTACTAACTACGATTTAGTGTTTCAAAAATAGCTAGTTTTGTATTTTCCTCCATTTCATCTACAATTTTTTTCTTGAAAATAATGAAGCTCATAAAAATTATGAAACTCAATACATATTTTGATTGTTAGTATATATGCTCAGACCCAATCCTAATAATACATATCGAACAGTCACCTACTAAAATTTATCGATCATAAAAGTCAAAAGTCATCACTATAGTAATTAAAATCTTCTTATTTTGTAACTATTTGTATGATTTATTTATTTAAGTCTATGGAACATTGTTACACTAAAAATTTAAACGGTAACTTTTTAAATTTGCCCGTTAAGAATTCAATTTACTTTAAATAATTTATGTCACATGCACTATTTACGCTCAATGAATCCAACGGTAACTTTTTTATTTTACTTATAAATACACTAAAATATACTTATTACCTTTCTTCTTTAAAATTACTCTTTCTTCTTCTCTCATAACGATGGAAGCATATTCTTCTTTTAAATAAAGGTACACTCTTCTCCTACATTTTGTCAATTGTGTACTTCAACAATGACTTAACAGTTTTTAAAAATGTTGAGAACAGAGGGAAGAAATAAGCTTGAGGCCAGAAATGTTCAATAGTAGCTCTTTGGATAGTTTGGCTCGGCTCATTACAAAAAGCTTGTCCTTATGGAGCCAGGTATATTCCTGCAACTTGTTAGAGCGTGTCTTTGTCTTTGCTACAGGCTAGGAATAGTTCGAGTCTAGGTCCTTAATCTTAGGGCTGACAAACGGGTCGGTTCGGTTCGGAACGGATCGGAAATTTCGGTTTTTGGGTATGTGTTCCGAATTGAACCGAAAAAAAAATTCGGTTCGGAAATGGGTTCGGTTTGGTTCGGTTTTTGTTTTTGAAATTTGGTTAATTTTTGCTTATTTTTTCGGTTTTTTCGGCTTTTTTATGTTATTTTCACATATTTTGGTTCGGTTTTTCTGGTTTTTTTTTGTTTTTTGGTTATTTTCGGTTATCGGTTCGGTTACCCGAATTGTTTTTTTTTTGTGCCGATCGATTTACAAAAAATATTTTGGTTCGGTTCGATTCGGTTTGAAAAATTTTGGTTCGGTTTGATTTTTATTCCCAGCCCTACTTAATCTCTTGAGTGCTATCGTCAAATAATTCACTTACCGATATTTTCTAATTATCCTTAGTTTAGTTGTCCCTTGTTCAAATTTTGGTAGAGAATTGCTTCTTACATGACTGTATATATTGCAGGACATGTCTGATTCTGAGGATCTTCTTGAAATTATAACAGCAGGTTTGGTTTCTAACATCTTTCTCATTTCAAAGTGATTACTTTTATATATAAAAAGAAGATATTGTTGAATAAAGAATTTTCATGATTTTTTTGTTTTTAATTTAATTTTCATTTGAACTTTTGAATCAATTTCTCAAATATATATATTTTTTGTCAACATATATGAAAAGAAAGATAAGTTTTTTTTTATTATTTGAATAATTCTGTTGTAAAACATATATGAAAATTATTTTAATTTAATCAACAAAATCAAAACTAAATATTTTTCAATTGGGAATATTACATATAAATTAGTATTTTAAAACTCAAAATTTTCATATATGTTTGTATAAAGAAGTTAAGGAGAAAAATGGTATTATAATCTTGTGGTTTCATGTTGATTAATTTATTATAAAAAAAATTATAAGCATTTCATGTTGATTGAATTACTTTTATGTATTTAAAAAGAAGAAATTGTTGAATAAAGAATTTCCATGATTTTTTTGTTTCTAAATTAATTTTCAATTGAACTTTTGAATCAGTTTCTAGTGATGGTGGAAATGAGCATGGAAATGATGACACAAAATGAAAGATAAGTTGTTAAAAAAAAGTTTTTCTTTTACTTTAATAATTTTGTTGTAAAAAATATGAAAATTATTTTAATTAAATTCTAAAATCAAAAATAATTTTGTTTGAATTTGGAATATTACATATAAATTAGTATTTTTGAACTCAAAATTTACAAAAATTTAAAATTGTTTGGACAAATTATCTTATTAACGATCTAAATTAGTAATATATTTTAGATTGCCACAAAATCATAAACTTGAATGATTCTTATAAAATTTCAAGTTTGAAACATACTCAAATGATGATTAAGTTATATAATAAAATTAAAATTTTATATTTTGTTAGTTATGTAAAGTTTTTTTTATTAATATGTAATCTAAAACTTAAAATATGTTTTGGTTTTTAAATAAAAATATTGAAATTTTTTATAAGATATTATGTTGTTTTATTGTGAGAGAATGAGTGGTTTAAGTCATTGTGAAAACTTACCGAGTGTAGCATCCTGTCATTTGATCGTTAGAGGTGTTATATTCAACTTGTAATCGCTTTGACATGATTAATCGTGAAAACTCACCGAGTGTAGCATCCTGTCATTTGATCGTTAGAGGTGTTATATTCAACTTGTAATCGCTTTGATTTAAACAATTGTGAAAACTCACCGAGTGTAATATCCTGTCATTTGATCGTTAGAGGTGATATATTCAACTTGTAATCGCATTAATCAAAATCACTTATTTTCTCACAATTTAATAAACATAATATCTTATGAAATTTTTTAATATTTCTATTTAGAAACCAAAACATATAAGTTTTAGATTACATATTAATATAAGAAATTACATATTCTATTTGAGTATATGTTTCAAAATTCTAAATTTTATAAATATTGTGCAGTTATATTACAAATCTTGGAGTGGAGTTGGCATGCCACACAAGGTAAGATACACTTCAATTTCTTTTATATAAAATTATATTACTAACATATATATTACTAACATATAAAATTATATTACTAACATATATATTAAATTGTATTTATAGAAAATATTAACAGGATCGTCTCCTACACCAAAAGAGAAGAGGTTTGAACTTCAAACAATTTAAGTAGGGGTGTTTATAAATAATAGTAAGAGTTTTTTTCACTATTTTATAATAAATTCATGAAGTTTTTGGGTTTATATGTAATAATCTAAAATTATTAGGGTCAATTGCAGATTTTATGACAAACTATCACTCCACAACCTAAGCTTAAAAAAATTATTTCAAATTTCAACCTTGTGTTTATAAATCGTAAGTGTTTTTTCACCTTTTCATAATAAATTCCTACAATTTTGGGTTTATATGTAATAATCTAAAACTATTAGGGTCAATTGCAGATTTTATCAGAAAAACTATCACTCTATACTCTTTACCTAAACTGAAGAAAGATCGTTTCAAGTTTCAACCTTTCTCTCTTCAAATCAATCGCCGTCGACATCTCTCTCTATAATCAGCTTAGATCATGAGGTAACAATTCAATTTCTGGGTTTTACTTTTCAGATTTACCTAAAAATTCTTCAAACCTAATTCAATTTGGTTGAAAGTCATGATCTTTTAGCTAATCTTGAGAAGGGTTTTAGTTAATCTTTCTAAAGCTTTAATTTTTAAGTCTTAATTTGGCTCTTTTGGTTGTGTTCTTTGATGGGTTCTTTGATACAATTGTTTTGTAGTCGTAATCCGGAGGTTCTTTGGGCTCAACGTTCTGATAAAGTTTACTTAACAGTAGCTTTACCTGATGCTAAAGACATTACAGTAAAATGTGAACCTCAAGGTTTGTTTAGTTTCTCTGCTTTTGGTGCTCAAGGCAAGAACTTTGAATTCAGCTTGGAGTTATATGGGAAGATTATGCCAGTAAGTAGCAGAAATCGTCGAAAAACTCAGTCATTGATATCATCAGTTACAAATTAGATTGATGAACAAAGTTGTTAACTTTGTAGTGGGCATTCAAACCGAACCAAACCGAATAAACTAGATTGATGAACAAAGCTGTTAACTTTGTAGTAGGGCTGGGCATTCAAACCGAACCGAATAAACCGAATTTAGTTCGGCAACTTTTTTTATTTTAGTTCGGTTTCGGTTTGGTTCGCAAAAATTAACCGAATAAATCGAAATTAACCGAGAATTAGCCAAAATTTAACCGAAATTAAGGTTTTCAAACCGAATAAACCGAACTATCAAATTGAAAACCAAACCGAACCGAACTTTTATTCGGTTCAATTTGGCACAAAAAAAACTGAAAAAACCGGAAACCAAAAATAAACTGAAATTAGACAAAATTTAACCGAAATTAAGATTTTCGATCCGAATAAACAGAACTATCAAACTGAGAAACCAAACCGAACAAACCGAATGCCGAACTGAACTTTTATTCGGTTCAATTTGGCAAAAAAAAAATATTTTAGTTCGGTTCGGTTCGGCAACAATTTTTATATTACACTATTAACCGAACCAAACTAGCTAAAATTAACCGAATAAATCGAAATTAACCGAAAATTAGCCCAAATTTAACCGAAATTAAGATTTTCAAACCGATTAACCGAACCAAACGAATATAGTTCAGTTCAATTCGGCAACTTTTTTATATTTTAGTTCGGTTTGGTTCGGCAACAATTTTATTTTACACTATTAAACCGAACCGAACTAGCAAAATTAACCGAAAAAACTGAAAAGAAACCGAAAAATAGCCAAAATGTACCCGAATTTAAGACTTTCGAACTGAAAAAACCGAATTATCAAACTGAAAAACCAAACCGAACAAACCAAATGCGAACCGAACTTTTATTCAGTTCAATTCGCCACCAAAAAAAAGCCGAGAAAACCGAATGCCTACCCCTACTTTATAGTGTATGACATTCTTCGTTTAACAAATGTTTCTATGTTATGTTTTTTGTGTAAACGATGTAGGAATATCGAAAGAATGTTGGGTTAAGGAACATCATCTTTTCGATTCAAAAAGAAGAGAAAAAATGGTGGACAAGATTATTGAAATCGGAAGCGAAACCTGCACCTTACATCAAAGTTGATTGGAATAAATGGTGTGATGAAGATGAAGAAGGAAATTGTAAGTTTCTTCAGTTTTGTTTCCTAATCTTTGTTTCTAACTAAAAACATTGTTTTTTTGCTACTTTTTTTCAGCTGAAAATGATTCTGATGATGAAAGTGAAGTAAGTGTATTATACTTGTAGTTTACTTATTTCTTTCTATTGTAGTTTAGTGAATTCAACATTTTTGATCAATTTCGGTTTTTTTCGATATAGTATGATGATCAAGATTGCGAAAGTAGCGATGATGAGGGAATGCTATGTAAGTTTCAATAAATCTTGATCCAAATTATATAAGTTGAAGATTGATGGATTATGGTAGGGGTGGGCATTTAAACCGAACCGAATTTAGTTTGGTTCGGTTTATTCGGTTCAATTCGGCACTATTTTTATTTTAGTTTGGTTTTCGGTTCGGTTCGGCAACAAGCTTTATACTAATTTAACCGACCCGATCGAACCGAACTTGCTAAAATTAACCGAACAAACTGGAATAACCAAAAATAAACCGAGAAAACCGAAAAAAATTTTAACCGAAATTAAGATTTCCAAACCGGAAAAACCGAATTTCAAAAATGAAAAACCGAACTGAACAACCGAATGCCAAACCGAACTTTTCGGTTCCAATTCGGCCGTTATAATTTAGTTTGGTTCGGTTATTCGGTTCAGTTCGGCACTATTTTTATTTCGGTTCGGCAACATTTTTTTTATACTAACCGAACCGACTAGAACCGAATTTGCTAAAATTAACCGAAAAAACTGAAAACCCGGAAAAAACCAAAAATTTAACCGAAATTAAGATTTTTCGAACTGAAAAAAAACAAACTTCAAAAATGAAAAACCGAACCAAACAAACCGAATGCGAACCGAACCAAACTTTTCGGTTCCAATTCGGCAAAAAAAAAACCGAAAAATGGAACATCGATAAAACCTAACAAACCGAATGCCCACCCCTAGATTATTGTGTTGAATTTCAAAGTTTTCGCCGCGTTATCTTGTGAATTCGGCTTATGATTACATTTCTAAATGTATATATTATTGTCTAGATCTTTATTTGTTTATGATTTTGATCTTATAGTAAACTTTGTATTTGGTTTATAGATCTTCCTGATTTGGAAAAGGCAAAGAAGAAATTAGGTTAACCACAACAACAAGACTAAGAACTGGCTTTAGGATGATCCGGTTTACTTCGGTTTAACTCTGATTTAGGTTTCTTATGAGCTTATGGTTTGGTTAGAGTTCGGTATGTGAACTTTAACCATGAGTAGTATTTTAGTAAACAATGTTAGTAATTTTAATTGACAATCTTTTAAAATGATCTAGTTTCATTTTTTTAGCTTTTTATAATGTGGAGTTTGTACTTACATATTTTATGGATGATTATATCTATCATGTGTTATTTAAAATAGTTTTATTTAACATGTTTAAAAGTTTGCTTTTCCAAAATTGTATCACCTTTTAAAGCTAGATGCATAATTGCTTTTGTATATTCTCAAAAAGTGACATCAAATTCTTATATTAGATGACATGGTTTGTTATAATAGTAATTAATGTAGTTATATAATTGTATAATTTTCTTAAATAAATTTTTTTGTCACATTAATCTTTGGATCACAATTTGTGATAGGTCGGTCTGGTAGTTCATATTACATAAATAAAAAACAATGCACTCGTTATAAAAATTATCATATTCGATCCATGATTCGATAACAAAATTACAAATGCGACATAAACTAAACAACAGCGAATCAAAAACATTTTTTAAGTGGGCGTATTTAAATAAAATGATAAAAAGATATAATTTGTATTTTAATATATATTTAGTTAATTTCATGAATTTGGAAAAATTCATGGGTGCACATACACCGTTAGTGTAAAGATAAATTCGCCATGCCACTAAACCATTTGCTCTTTGTTATATTTTAAAATGATCTAGTTTAATTTTTAGCTGTTTTTTGTTTTTTTTTTGTTTTTGTTTTTTTTTTTACGAAAGGACATACTTCTTTACTGATTATGCAAAAACATCAACTGCGTCTACACACCAATACGGTAAAAAAGTACCAATAAAAGTAAACACTCTATTTCGTTCTCTGGATTTCTTAGCTAGTAAATCTGTTCTTGAATTACTCGATCGAAATTGGTGGACGAGCTTAAAATCTGGGTAATGAATAGTTAGGCTAGTTAACATTTCTAGCTCTGCGGCAAACACATGCCACTTGATCCGTGCAGCAACCATATGCATCAGTTCAGCCGAATCTGTAATGAAAAGACTGCAATATCTTTCTTTTTCTTGGAAGGCTGTCAATGCCCAAAATAAATTGTGCAGTTCAGAATGCAAAGGTGAAGGATAACAGTAAAACCAACGTATGGCATAATAGTAAATAAATTGAATATATATAGTGCATTATCAATGATAATATAATATGAAATTTGCATGTGCTTTAAATAAATACTATAATACATGTTATCCAAAGATATGAATAGAAAATGATATCATAAGATCCGTTTAAAACACAAAACACAAAACACATGAGAAACATATCCTACTTATTTTAATTTTGTAAACACAAAAATATAGAGATGTTAGTTGCATTAAAAAAACATTTGTTTTGTATTGAAGTTTTCTTTTATTAATGTGTGTAGTAAAAACGAATCCAATTAATTTGATAGATATAAATTCGAAAACATATGTATATTATGTTAAGCCTATAAGTCAATCTTTCAATTCAATACTTCAAATTTTTGAAATTGGATCATATTTCTGAAATATTGATCATTTTTTTTCGAGATCACAACTACTAAATTTTAAAAAACAAATATTTTCCTACTAAAAATAACCTATAACCTTTGTACCCCAAATTAGGATAGTTATAAGAAATATGTTGATGAAGAACAACCACTTAATTAACATTGTTTCTAGTATTTTGTTATTTTTATGTATTTATACATTACAAAAAATTGTTTTTCTATTAATAAAACTAGGTTTATTTCAAAATACCACACATTCTTGAAAATTTCAAAAATACCATATTATTTTCTAAAAATAGCACAAAATGTTTTTGTTCCAAAAATATCACAAAATTTAAAATAGCTTTAAAACTTCAAATGTAAATACTAAAACCCCATAACAAAACCAAACAATTTTTAAAACTAAATCCTAAACTTTATTTAGTGAATCTAAATCCAAAAATTTAATCCCTTAAAATTCATTTTTTATGTTTGTGGTATTTTGATAATATTTAGAAATATGTAGTATTTTTAGAACTTTTGAGAATCTATGGTATTTTTGAATTTTAAATTTTTGATAGTATTTGAATGAATTCCTCCTAATCTTATACTATAGTTTTTTTAATCCACATCTTATAATATACTTTTAAATTTTAATAAAAAGATTATGAATGTGGAAAAAAAAAAAAAAAAGGAATGTCTATAAATAAGGTAAGAGAGACACTCTTCATTCTTCGCTCTCACGTTTTTGCTCATCTTCTCTCCGTAAGGTACGCTTCCGAGTTTCCATGGCTTCCTCTTGCCTATTCCTGTCTTCCTCTTCCTACTCTCTTATTTAGCTTTCTCCATTTCGTTTACATCTCAATTCAGTTTTCCTTTGATCTGTTTCATCGACGTCTCTCTGTTTGTTACTTTGTTCTAATCCGGTGAGTAAAGCGATTTTGTATGATTCAACAATTCGTAGATCTGGTGTTGAGTAGCTGTAATCTAATTACTTCAATCGATTGTTATCTGGATGTTTCTACGTTTGATCTAATTTGTTATAATATCTATGGCTTAGCGATTCATGTTTTGATTTGAAGATCTTATAGACTTTTATGATGCTTGATTTTGTAGCTGATTTTCGATTTTGTTTGTGTTGCGATTTCTGTTTCAGTAGCTGTAATCTAATACTTCAATCGATTGTTATCTTGATGTTTCTATGTTTGATCTAATTTGTTATAATATCTATGGCTTAGCGATTCATGTTTTGATTTGAAGATCTTATAGACTTTTATGATGCTTGATTTTGTAGCTGATTTTCGATTTTGTTTGTGTTGCGATTTCTGTTTCAGTAGCTGTAATCTAATACTTCAATCGATTGTTATCTGGATGTTTCTACGTTTGATCTAATTTGTTATAATATCTATGGCTTAGCGATTCATGTTTTGATTTGAAGCTCTTATAGACTCTGATTTTGAAGTTGATGATGCTTGATTTCGTGTTTTGGTTGTGGTTAAATGTAGATTTTGTACGAAAAGTTACCGAAATGGCTTCACATATTGTTGGATATCCTCGAATGGGACCTAAAAGAGAGCTTAAGTTTGCATTGGAATCTTTCTGGGATGGAAAAAGTAGTGCAGATGATTTGAAGAAAGTTTCAGCTGATCTAAGGTCTGACATATGGAAACAAATGTCTTCAGCTGGGATTAAGTACATTCCAAGCAACACCTTTGCTTACTATGATCAAGTGCTTGATACTACCGCTATGCTCGGTGCTGTTCCTCCTAGATATGGATGGAACAGTGGTGAGATCGGTTTCGATGTTTACTTTTCTATGGCTAGAGGAAATGCCTCTGTTCCTGCTATGGAAATGACCAAGTGGTTTGACACCAACTAGTGAGTTTCTACTCTCTCTATCTTGTGTGCTCTTTCAGTGATGTTGTTATTAACTTTGTGACTTGTGTGGTTTGATTTAGCCACTACATTGTCCCAGAATTGGGCCCGGAAGTGAAATTTTCTTACGCATCTCACAAGGCTGTGAATGAGTACAAGGAGGCCAAGTCGGTATGTACTATTTACTAACTAATATTTCCCCTTCTTGAGCATAAGCTTATTTTGGTCTGTTATTGAAAGTTCTGATATGATAATATTGTGTTGTTAATGGCAGCTTGGTGTTGAGACCATCCCTGTACTTGTTGGCCCTGTCTCTTACTTGCTTCTTTCCAAGCTTGCAAAGGGTGTTGAGAAGTCATTTGATCTTCTCTCCCTTCTCCCTAAAATTCTTCCAGTGTACAAGTAAGAGATTACATTTGAACTCTTATTGAATTTTTCATTTTTGAAGTTATGAAATTTGTTTCTGACATGTCTCTGTAATGATGAATCTGAGCTCAGGGAAGTCATTGCTGAGCTTAAGGGAGCTGGTGCTACCTGGATTCAGTTTGATGAGCCTCTTTTTGTCATGGATCTCGAGGCTCACAAACTCCAGGCTTTTAGCGGTGCCTATGCTGAGCTTGAATCAACTCTATCTGGTCTGAATGTTCTTGTGGAGACCTACTTTGCTGATGTCCCTGCTGAAGCATACAAGACACTTACTTCCTTGAAAGGTGTGACTGCCTTTGGATTTGATTTGATTCGTGGCACCAAGACCATTGACTTGATCAAGTCTGGTTTCCCCAAGGGAAAGTACCTATTCGCTGGTGTTGTTGATGGAAGGAACATCTGGGCCAATGACCTCGCTGCTTCTCTCATCGCTTTGCAGTCACTTGAGGGTGTTGTTGGTAAAGGTATAATGTTTTTCCAGAATCATCTGCATCAATTCCGTCTCGACTTTACCTTTACAAGATTATCTTTCTTTAACTCGTTGGTGATATTCTTTTTGTATTGTTGCAGACAAGCTTGTAGTCTCAACCTCTTGCTCTCTTCTCCACACTTCTGTTGACCTTGTTAACGAGACTAAGCTTGATGCCGAAATTAAGTCCTGGCTAGCTTTTGCTGCCCAAAAGGTTGTTGAAGTTGATGCATTGGCCAAGGCTTTGGCTGGTCAGACAAATGAGGTATTTGCAAACATTTTACAAGCATGTTTCCCTCGTGATCCCCTAATCTAACAATTATCTCTTTTAGGGTTTCTTCACTGCCAATGCTGAGGCTTTGTCTTCAAGGAGATCTTCCCCAAGAGTCACCAATGAATCTGTCCAGAAGGCTGTAAGTTCTTGAGTCAAACTTAAGCTTTGTTCACATTTATTGATGCTGATGATTTTCTGGTTCATGTTATCTTAGGCTGCTGCTTTGAAAGGATCAGACCACCGTCGTGCAACTGAAGTTAGCTCAAGGCTAGATGCTCAACAGAAGAAGCTCAACCTTCCAATTCTCCCAACAACAACCATTGGATCCTTCCCACAAACCGCGGAACTCAGGAGGGTTCGCCGTGAATACAAGGCTAAGAAGTTAGTCTTTTAAAGCAAACTTTACCATAACTTGATTATGATGCTAACTCTAATTCCCTGATCTCTCTACTAGAATCTCTGAGGAGGATTACGTCAAGGCCATTAAAGAAGAGATCAAGATAGTCGTCGACCTCCAAGAAGACCTTGACATTGATGTACTTGTTCATGGAGAGCCTGAGGTAATTCTTCAATATCTTTCTAAACTCCGAAACCGAATAACCTCAGTTCTGTTTCTGACTCGGAAAACAACATTGTAGAGAAACGACATGGTTGAGTACTTTGGTGAGCAATTATCAGGTTTTGCATTTACAGCAAACGGATGGGTACAATCCTATGGATCTCGTTGTGTAAAGCCACCAATCATTTACGGTGACGTGAGCCGTCCTAAACCAATGACAGTGTTCTGGTCATCAACAGCTCAAAGCATGACTAAACGTCCAATGAAAGGAATGCTTACAGGTCCAGTTACAATTCTAAACTGGTCTTTCGTCAGAAATGATCAACCTAGGCATGAAACTTGTTACCAGATTGCTTTAGCTATTAAAGATGAAGTCGAAGATCTCGAAAAAGGCGGTATTGGTGTTATTCAGATTGATGAAGCTGCACTTAGAGAAGGATTACCTCTTAGGAAAGCTGAACACTCTTTCTATTTAGATTGGGCTGTTCACTCTTTCAGAATCACAAACTGTGGTGTTCAAGACAGTACTCAGGTAAAACAACACTCTTCACTTTAAAACAATCGGAAAATAGTGATCGTGAGATTTAAAAAGCCGCAATTTATAATGAAAAATATAGTAAAACTGATTTTTACATATTTTTTTCAAAAATGAGACGTTTTGAAAGCAGTTTTCTATTCGGCTTTTTCGATTTTATAAAAATTAAAACCGGTTGATGTACGATTTGGTTTTCTATTTTGGTTCCGAGTTGATGTTTCGTTTAAAAGTCTATTAGAATGAAAACAAATAATGATTTATTTGATGTTTATTTGTTTAATACGTATAATATATATTTTTTACATTTGTAAAAGTGTAAAATTCTTTATATTTGCAAGTTATTTGGTTAACCAAAAACGGTTTCGACCCATTTTCGATTTTTAAATAATTATTCAATTTTCTAAAAGAACTTAGGTTAAGTTTTGGTTTAGTTTTCAATTCCAATTTATTTGTCCACCCTAAACAAACGAGGGGAGGGCATTAAAACCGAACCGAATTTAGTTCGGTTAATTCAGTTATTTTCAGAGATTTTTATTATATTCTAATTCGGTTTTCGGTTCGGTTCGGCAACAATTAAAAAAAACGAAATTAATCAAACCGAACCGATCCGAACTTGCTAATATTAACCGAACAAACCGAAAATAAACTGAAAAAACCGAAAAAACCTGAAAATTGAAAATTAAGATGCTCGAACAGAAAAAAAACCAAACTTCAGAAAATGAAAAATTGAACTGAAGTAACCAAATGTCAAACTGAACCAAACTGAAATGTTCGGTTCATTTCGCCCAAAAAAAAAAAAACCAAAAACCGAAAAACCGGGAAACTTCTAAGCCCACCCCTAAACAAAAACTATCTTAATTCGTGTTTGTTCTACACTCAAGAACAGTTATGTAACACTGTAACTAAACATGTAAAGTGGTATTTTAATATTCTTTTTTTTTTCAGATTCACACACACATGTATTACTCAAACTTAGAAAAAAACCAAAAACCGAAAAAACCGAATGCACACCCATAAACAAAACTATCTTAATTCGAGTTTGTTCTACGCTTAGGACCTCGCATATGTGACTGTAATTAAACTTCTAAGTGGTTTTCATGTTTGTTTTTGCAGATTCACACACACATGTGTTACTCAAACTTCAATGACATAATCCATTCAATAATCGACATGGATGCAGATGTAATCACAATAGAAAACTCACGTTCAGATGAGAAACTTCTGTCAGTATTCCGTGAAGGAGTTAAATATGGTGCAGGAATAGGACCTGGTGTTTATGATATTCATTCACCAAGAATACCATCAACAGATGAAATTGCAGATAGGATTAATAAAATGTTAGCTGTTCTTGAACAGAATGTTTTATGGGTTAATCCTGATTGTGGTCTTAAAACAAGAAAGTATACTGAAGTTAAACCAGCTCTTAAGAATATGGTTGATGCTGCTAAGCTTATTCGTTCTCAACTCTCTAAGTGATAAGTGCTTTTTGAAACAATAATAATATTATTTCTGCTTTTTTGGGAAATTTTCTTTTTATGGTTTTGAGTTTTAATAAATTAAATGTTAGGTTTTGATTGTAATTGAGCCTTTCTCTACCTCTTTTGTTGAAGAGTGATTATAGTTTT
>OVBE01010580.1:0-14877 GCA_900406425.1 Iberis pinnata
GGATGTGTTCTCACATATTATGTCATAGTTCGTGTAGCTAACAAAGATTTTTCCTTTTTAAAACAATAATAATTATTTTTTGTTTATTTCTCTTCTTTACACCATTTAAAACAAAAATGCAGAAAGAGATTAGCTAATTTATTCCTATCATACACTATATATATATTTTTTTTTACAACAAAAGAAACAAAAACAAATTAAGACAGTAAAGGGAATGGCAAACACCAACTCGGTGGTGAAGTATCAACAAAAGATGATAACAAGTTTTGTTCTCGGACTGATCTTGCTAGGTGATCCGCATTTGTATTCCAACTTCTTTTCATGTGTACCACTTCGAACTAGGGGTAATAACTCTTCAGATGATGAAGTTATGCTAATTATGCTGCAAAAATCGGTCATTCGTCCGGCTGCTGCAATAAACTTACTAATTCGACAGATACAGTAATGAATAATGTACAAAACCTACCCTGTCTCGATAAACATTTAACCGCCCACATAAGAGCAAGAAATTCAGTATGTAAGGGTGATTTACCACCCCGTACTCATGCGCAACCAAATAACCTAGGGGCACTTTCAAACAGTGGCACATACCATCCTAGACCACTTATGGTATCTCCTGTTTTCCACGATCCATCAAAAATACACCAATCCACCGAGCTTGGAATGCTCTCCGTTATAAACCTCCTCTCCATACTTACAGAATATTGCGCTGAACCAGCTCCTAAATTGATTGATAACCATTGTTTCGCCTCCTTAAAGCTAAATCTATGATATCCATTTGAGTCCAGTCAGAGTTGTTAAAACACTTTGCATTCTTTGCTTTCCAAATATACCATATCAACCAAGGAAACATTTGAAATTCCTTTTGGGAAATTGGGTTCTCAACACCTGAAATCAAATATTGCATGTTCTCAAACAGCTTATCGGATGGGAAAATTCCCATCGGTGTCGGAATTTGCGAAAGAGCCCAGCATTGTAAAGCTGGGGGACAAACAAACAGGGCATGATTTATGGATTTCCGGTTTTCACCACACCGAGCACAGACATCGTCCGCACTCATTTTCCGACGTATCAGCTATTCATTAACAGCAACTGCACCTGATAAAACTTGCCATATGAAATATTTCAGTTTCGAGGGAGTGGAGAGTTTCCACACTGCAACACTCAAAGGAGCTAATGAAGGCAACGTCAGCCAATCATTAGTGTAACTTTCCTGTAATGATAGAGCTAACTCATACCCTGATTTAACCGTCTAGTTTCCGGATTTCATAAAGTGCCAGCAGACCCGATCCTAGATCAGAGGAGAGGGTCTGATTTCCATAATAGCTGGAATATCCTCGCTAGACCAGCTCACGAATAAGAGGTAAATTCCACTGATATATATTCGGTATCAATAGATCAACTACCCTCAGCTCAGGGGGGGGGGGGTTCCCAAGAGACGGCTCTGAGGTGGACGCGGATTAGTCCCCACTATCCATGGTTCCTGCCAAACTCTAGTCTGACATCCTCATCCGATAGTATTGCACAAGCCTTTCATTAGGAGGGATTTTGATTCCCGGATGCTTCGCCAACCATAAGAGGGTCTGGTTGGTTTTGGTGCCTGATAAGCAGAGTAGTTTTTGTGATAATGTCCCTTAAAAACCCGGGCAACTAGAGAGTTTGGCAATGAATTCAATCGCCATAACTGCTTTGCTAACTAAGCATTGTTAAATAAGTGTAGGGATTTAAAACCAAGTCCTTCCCACTTTTTTGGTAGACATAATTTTTGCCAAGCTACCCAATGTATTCCACGCGAAGTCCCGATATTACTCCACCAGTAATTTATAATGGCACTCGTCAATTTTGACAGCAGTGTCATGGGGAGAGAAAAACACGACATTACATAAGTTGGCAAAGCCTGAGCCACCGACTTAATGAGTATCCATTTTCCCCTTTTTGATAAAAAGCGAGAAGACCAACCATTTATTCGGGAATCTAAGCGGTCCCTAACGTACGCGAAAACTTGACCTTTCGATCCTTGTAATTGTTTGGGTATACCTAAGTACTTACCCCTACCACCTTCAGCATAAATAACCAATCTTGTCTTTAAGAGCCACCGGTCCAGAACCGGGAATGATTTTCCAAATATGACTGTTGACTTCTCAAAATTAATGCGTTGAGCAGAGGCCTGTCCGTATAAACGTAGAATAGTCTCTACTTCTTGACATTGTGCTAACATAGCTCGGCAAAAGAATAAGCTATCATCAGCAAACAAAAGGTGGGACACAGGGGGGCAAGTCTTTGCCATCCGTATTCCGTCCAATCTGCCAACTTTTTTAGCTTGTTGAAAATTTGTAATGAGAACCTCCGTACATAAAATGAACAGGTAGGGAGAAAGGGAGCCCATTGACGTAATCCTCTTGATGGAATTATCTGGCCTTTTGGTGACCCATCTAAAGGCACACTATAAGATACCGTAGTAACGCATGACATTATCCACTGTACCCAGGTCTCCGCGAAACCAAGTTTGCGCAATAGGAGTCGTAGAAAACACCACTCCACTCGATCATAAGCTTTACTCATATCTGTTTTTATAGCCATAAAGCCCTTTCGACAGCTATACTCAGAACGTAAAGCATGGAAAGCTTCTTGTGCTACCAAAACATTATCAGTAATTGATCTTCCAGCAACGAAAGCCGATTGAGTCTCAGATATGATACTTGGTAAAATCTTCTGCAAGCGTTGGCAAAGCACTTTAGAAAAAATCTTATAGCTTACATTACATAAGATAACCGGTCTAAACTCCTTCATTTTTTGAGGGCGTTCCGTCTTGGGAATAAGACAAATATTTATCTCATTAAGGGAATTCTCTAACATTCCTCCGGTCATAAACTTTTGAATCATTTGAGTTAGATCAGGTCCAACAATGTGCTAGTACCGCTGGTAGAATAAAGTTGTCATACCATCTGGACCTGGTGCCTTTTCCAGCCCCATAGAGAACAAGGTCAATCTGACCTCTTCTGGGTCTAGTGTGCGTAAGAGATGATTATTCATCTCTGAAGTGACTTGTAACTCGAGGGGAGCCAGAGCAATAGTGATATTATCAACTTGTGAAGTTGTAAAAAAGTTTGAAAGTAGGCAATTGCTTCTCTCTCAATCGCATCCTCCTGATCTAACCATTCTCTCATATCATTTCGAATTCCCGAAATCCGATTCCTTGCTCTCCTCATCTTCGTGGAGGCGTGAAAGAAACTCGTATTTTTATCCCCCTCTTTTAGCCACTGAATTTGACTTTTCAGCTTCCAGTACAATTCCTCTGCCGCTAAATCAATACGCAAATCCTCCGTTAGCTGAGGTATCTCATGTACGAATGCATCGTCTGCGTGTGCTCTCTCAAGCCACACTTTGAAGTCTTTAACTTACTCACCTGAGTTGATGACCTCCTTATGTCGCTAACGTGAAATACATCCACAGAAATCCTTAACTCTCGTCGTAAGGTTCTCACCATTCCGAGAATTAATATCGGACCAACCAGATTTCACAATGTCCTTAAATTCTTATTTGATTATCCACCTTTTGTCAAAACGAAACTGCTTTGATCCACTAAACTTTTTAGAATCAACTCGTAGAAGAACAAGACGGTGATCAGACCCGTAAAAACTAAAATATTCAATAAATGAGTGAGAGAAACATTCATATCAGTCTTCATTCCCCATACCTCGATGTAACCGACACCGGACAGTGGTCGCGCCTCGTCGGCCAACCCAGGAAAGACTGTTTCTTTGGAAAGGAAAATCGACAATCCCACAACATTGTTTCATGAGCCAAAAATTAAGGAAAGTGTTATCACTTCGACATTTCCCCCCTTGCTTTTCGTGATGATCAGTGATCTCATTAAAATCCCCTATTAGTGCCCAAGGGGCAAAACGTTGAGAAGAGATACGTTTTAGATGTTCCCAAACACGATCGCGATTTGAGATAACAGGTGCGCCATAAACAAAAGAGATAAAAACTTAATTACTTCAATTGTAATCATAGTATCGATTACATTTTTATTGGAAGATAAAACAACAATTTGAAAAGAAGAAATAGATAAAAGGGCTAATCCCCCACTACGACCAATAGGGTCCACAGTAAACAAAAAATCATAACCCAAATGTGCTTGAATATCCTGAAGAAATTCTCACAATTGTTTGGTCTCCATTAAGAACAAGACTCCTGGGAATAACGTTCGCTGAAACTCCTGTAGTCTTCGAATTGCCAAGAAGCTACTAACCCCTTCCCACATTTATTTTCCCAATTTATAACATTTTTTAAAAAAACCTAAATAACAACACTATAAGCTAATAATGAGTTAATGACACCTATTTTTCACGTAACCTTGATGGATGACACAATGGACCATGTGATGTTTTCTTATGTTTCGAATCACATTTGAAAAGAATTATATAATCCATCAAAAAAATTTTAATGTTTTAAGTCATCTTGTTTACCATACATTATATTTTTTCCTCCAAAAACAACGCTTTTAGGCAAAAAATGCGAAACTATTTTTTTCCTCAAAAATTGCTCAATTGCATTTTTCCAAAAAAATACGGAAAAATGTTTCTCCATTTCAAAACCATGTTTTCTAGTCCAAAATCCAGAAACACGTTTTTCAGTGCAAAACATAAAAACACGCTTTTTAGCTGATGGTATTATATTGTACTTTTGTTTATGTTTCGTAATCCAAAATTTTTTTTAAAATCAAAATATTTTATGCTTTTCTATATACAAAACTGTTTAAATTAGGGGTAGACATTTAAACCAAACTGAATCAAATTTCGGCAAAAGAAATCGAAAAAACCGAAAACAAAAATAACCGAAAACCAAATGTCCACCCCTAAAATATATCACAATTCTAACTAGCCAGTGATTATAAAATCTTGTTATTGTGAAAATTAAAAACTTTTTTTCGCATATGTTGTTTGTAAACATTTATATAACAAAGATTTTATAATTATTATATATAGATAGGTAGTAAAAAAAAATCAATCATGTATTTCAACATCATCATAATGATGGAGTCCAAAAATATAGGTTAACCTATATAGTGCAAGAATTTGGTGTTGTTGAACAAACGGGAATGAAATTAAACTTTTATGAAAACATGAAAGACATTATATATACTAGTGGTATAGAAGAACCACAAATAATATAAATTTTATATAAAAGTTTTTATTACATATAATATTAATAAACAATAATATAGAAGAACCACAAATAATGAAAACTATTCATAAATTGCTACTGTTTTGCTTCGATAGTTTTGAGAAAAAATTGGTTGCTAATTACTGAGCTGCCATAGCAAAATTTAGCTATAAATTGCGAACGTTTTGCTTCAAATATAATTTTCAAAAAATATTTTGTTGTCAGTTAGTGGTTTGTAGTATCAACTTTAGAAACAAATTATTATTGCAACAAAATGGTAGCAAATTATCCACAATTTGTTACCGTTTTGCTTCAATAGTTTTGAGAAAAAATTGGTTGCTAATTAGTGAGCTTCCGTAGCAAAATTTAGCTATAAATTGCGACCGTTTTGCTAAAAATATAATTTTTAAAAATAATTTTTGCCAGTTAGTGGTTTGTAGTATCAACTTTAGCAACAAATTATTATTGTAACAAAATGGTAGCAAATTATCCACAAATTGCTACCGTTTTTCTTCGATAGTTTTCAGAAAAAGTTTGGTTGCTATTTAGTGAGCTTCCATGGAAAAATTTAGCTAAAACTTGCGACCGTTTTGCTAAAACTATAATTTTCAAATTTAATTTGTTGCCAGTTAGTGGTTTGTAGTATCAACTTTAGCAACAAATTATTATTGCAACAAAATGGTAGCAAATTATCCACAAATTGCTACTGTTTTGCTTCGATAGTTTTCAGAAACAAATTTGGTTGCTAATTAGTGAGCTTCCGTAGCAAAATTTAGCTATAAATTGCGACCGTTTTGCTACAAATATAATTTTTAAATAATTTGTTGCCAGTTAGTGGTTTGTAGTATGAACTTTAGCAACAAATTATTATTTCAACAAAATGGTAGCAAATTATCCACAAATTGCTACCGTTTTGCTTCGATATTTTTCAGAAAAAAATTGGTCACTAATTAGTGAGCTGCCGTAGCAATTTATCAACTACTTGCGACTGTTTGTGTAGATATTCTCATTTTCTTAATTTGTTATTAATTGGTTACTTTTCGTAGCAAATTTAGCTACAAATTGATAATGTAGCAAAACAATTGTAGCTATGTCACTGCATTTTGCTAGTACATCACATTTTTATATCTTTCTTTTACAAGCATACAACACATTTACAAGTATGCAACACATTTTGTTTAGTTTATCAAGAAAGCTTGGGTAGTTTATCTAGAAAGCCCTTAATAAGGCCCTAATATTGTTACAATTTTCTAAACCCAACTCTTTTTTTTTTATATATAAAAGTTTTAGTAATATTAATAATAATAATATATCCAAATGTAGCACAAACGTACAATCAATCCACAAAACCAGAAACAAAAATAAAACTCTCAGCCAAATTTTTAAATTCAGGTTGGGCTTTACAAATAATTACAGGCCTGGTCCAATTTTGTTTAGAAAATCCTTGTTTAAAATTGGAGAATCCAACATTAAGCACCAGCCGCCGGCGAGCTGCGAACTCATCGAAGTTCTCTCTTGTGCTCCGGCGGCGGTCCCGAAATAGCATTGATTCCAATATTATCCACACCGACAATAATTTTTGGACAGAGAAAAGAAGATGGTTGACTATGAAACTCTACAATGAGGAGAGGAGGAGACAAGGTAGGTTTCTGATGAAAAACTTGGGGACGAGGAGGCCACCCTTCGGACTTGGTTTGACGGTGGTTTCCGGTGATTGAGGTCCCTGCACAACCACCAACACCCGACGCTTCGCTCTTTTTCGGAAAGCCGATCCAAAGTCTCACCTCGAGATCCTGCCTCTCTTGTCCCACCGACCTCCATGCCTCCATACTTCAGCGTATCTGTAAACCCAAGTTAAACATTTCAAATATACACAATGTAAATTGGTGGGCTAAAATTTAAACCGGAGTTCTATTAAAATCCTTACAACTACTTTGTGTAACAAATATATCACACTTTAAACTATTAAAAAATATCATTGAAATATTTTTCTTCCATAAAATTAATAAACACTAAATTTATATTTTAGGGGTTTACCATTTTGGTGTTTGGATTTATGTTCATTAGTTAAAATGTAGTTTTAAAAGGATTAGAGTTTAATTTTGGAGATTTAAAGGTTAAGTTTAAAAATTTTTAAATATTACAAATTTATGGTATTTTTTGTAATCCAATATATTTTTATGATATTTCTAAAACATCTAGGATTCCGTGACTTCAAAGCTTTCAACATGATGTTGCTTGCGAAACAAGGATGATATAATCTAACAAACCCTACTTGCCTCCTCTCCCGGATTCATCAACACAAATACTTTTGAGGTTCCTCCATATTGGATGCCTCACTCACCTCACGAAGTAGTCGCGCATGGCGTAGCATCTACCCATCACTCTCTATTCTTAAAGGTGGACTTCAACTCATCATTGGCAATGGCCAAAACACTACTTTGTTCTACTCTCCTTGGCTACTTGGACCAAGACCACCCCGCCCGTTAAACTCTCAATTACTCCAATCTCCGTCCATATCCACTCTTAAAGTCAGTGCGATCATTAATCCACAACACAATCAGTGGAACGTCCACCTCATTCATTCCCTTATCCATCTTCAAGACATTATCCTCATCTTACCTTCACTCCCTCCGGAACATCTGCACCTGAGTCTTACTCATGGTTGTTTACACCTAATGGACAATACACAGTACGCTCAAGTAACCACTCCCAAATAAGTCCTCGTCCTCCTCACAGTGTCCCACCTCGTCCTCAACCTCCTCTCCATCACCTTTCCAAACAAATATGGTCATGGCCAATACCACATAAAGTGAAGCAATTTTGGTGGCGAGTTCTTCACAATGCTTTACCAACTTTAACCAATCTTCAACGCTGCAACCTAGCACACTCAAATGTTTGTTAAACTTGTGGTTCCTACGCAGAAGACACCCTCCACTTTTTCTTCATCTTTCCTATTTCCAGAGAGGTTTGGGAACTTTCGCCGATTTCTCATCTCCATCACCCCACTACCAATTTTCACTCCAACCTTCAAGAAATCTTTCAACAAAAATCTAATCCATAATCCCTCACTTTACTCACTTCCAGTGCGTGGCGACTATGAAAATCACGTAATAATCTCATTTTTAACAATAAGCGATGGTTTATACCACAAATAATACAAAAAGCTATTGATGACGCATCCCTATGGTCCCATACAGCACAACTCCCACTCTGCACCCATACTAATTTATCTTCACCAACGGTAATTATTCCCGTCTCATGAACTTCATTCACCTGCTATATTGACGCATCATGGACTTCCCCTTCTACTCCATGCGGCATCAGCTGGAATCTTTACCGCAATCATATCCCTTTACTTTTCGGTTACGCTAGCCTCTCATCGTCTGCCTCGGTATTGCATGCAGAGTCTCTTGCTCTTCTCCGGGCATATACATTCCTCCACAGTTACAACTACAAACCTTGCACGTTCCTTTCCGATTGTGAAGCCTTACTCTTTGCCCTCACTCGATCCCAATCGACGCTTTCGTTATCACAAATTCCCACCATTCCTTTTGCTCCCATTTACCAAGATATCTTACATCTTCATTCTTCGGCCCAATTCCTCTACATTCATAGGTCTCATAATACTGTTGCTGATTATTATGCTTTTTTTCCCGTCAATATATTATATTAGATTAAGATAAGAAACAAACCCACACAAGGTACAATAAAACCCACTAAGGGGCAGGTATAAACCCATATTGGATAGATATCTTCTAACAAAGAGGAANAGGAATAGACTACTTCTAAAAGAAGTTTAAACAGTCCCGAAGGACCACGGAAAAGTCTCGAAAGACCACGGATAAAAGAAAGAGAACCCTTTCTAATCCGTAACAAACCTATAATAACCCGTGTAGTCGGTATGGAACCGGATCGGGATGAGAGTACCGGGATTGTACCCGCATAGAGCTGTTCAAATCATAAAACTAATACAAATATAAGGACGACAATTAAAGAAAAACTATACAATACAAAAGAGACACGTCTAAAACTAATAAGCCAAAAGATGAAAATAATGTGGATGAGGAATATGACACGCGTCCAACACCACAATACACAAAATTTTCCCCGCGAAGCAACTTGCACCGTGGTCACACTCCGAGCGTCACCGTAACGGAGCCACCAAAAGTCAACGACCACTGCAACAAGAAACGTCTGGATATCAAAATAACAGTCTCCTCGCCGATTCTTCTCATATAAACATGACACATCAACCTTTATGACGCCGTGAACCCAAATCCAAAGCCACTGTGAACCAATTTCCCGAGGAAAGAACCAGCTTTGTAAGAAAAGCGAACTCAATCCTACCAGTTCATTGGACCGTCCATCAACGCCGAGGTTACAGAACCGGACAACGTCGTTAGATACAAACCAGATCCTACCGTCGTAAACCAATCTCCACCGCTGTCGCCGGTAAAAGACAAACACCAACAGAGAGAGAGAAGACCGATAGATCTAGCCTTAAATCGGACAAGCAACCCAAACCGACAGTGACTCGGGATCATGATACAATCGCCAGATAAAAGCCAATGAACCATCAAAATAGAGAAGAGAGACAAAAGGTGAGGAGAACTATGCCGTAAAGTGAAGAAAAGAAAAGGGAAGGGGCTCAGCGCCGGCCATCGGCCGATCACTGGCCCCAAGAACAGGAGATGAAGTCTTAAGCGCAGAGATGAAAGAGAGAGATGAGAGAGATAAGAGAGAATCTCGGATCGTATGGTTTTAAAACTTCTGGTAAGAGTTGTTGAATTACCTTCACTTTATTGAGGAATAAGTCGACTTTACCGAAAAATAAATGTAGGAGTATGTATATAACTCATGTACGTAGCTAGAATAACTCCAATTCTCAGTTTCAACTATAAACAAACAACCAACTTATTCAGCATCTATTCGAAAAAAATTAATATCCCATTAATGTTGGATCTAGGATCATCGATCCTAAGATTCGAATTCGTATTTGATAAAGGAGAATTACAATTTATCGATAACAGACGCGTCGACAGTTCCGACGCGCTTCGAGAGTTTTTATGAAAGATTTTAGTTCGTCGAAAAAGTAGTGAATCGTCGGAATAAGCTCTGACTTCTCTCTAGGAATTTCTCTCTCTAAAAATCAACCCCTTTCCGCTTCGGGATGGTCTTCTATTTATACCCGGCTCGTCATCATTTCGGATGCCTAGCTAGGTCTCCTGTTCATGCGGCGATATAACTTTTAGGGAACTGTACGCCGCACATAGAGAGTTGTAAGTACACTGTTGAGTCGGCTGGTCTGTGCGTGTCGACGCACCGACGAGCTGGGCTTCTGCTTCTTCCTTTTGTTTGTAAGCTTAGCTTGTCGGGCCTGGGGAGTTGAGCCCGTATCCATAATAAGTCCCCCCCCCAAGTTCGTCGAGGCCAGCGTAAGCATAGTTCGACGGACACGCTTCTCCTTTTGGGCTCAACCTCGTCGGATCATTCTTCTGGTTTGTTTTGTCGCTAAGCTCCTGTTAGCGCGTCTAGACGAGCTGGCTTTCCTAACGGTCAGCGTTGAAATCGAGGATGGTTGGCTTCCCGGGGAAGTTTCCTCTGTAGGTCATCCGCACGTTAGCCGGTTCGTTTGCTGGTTTTTCACCTGTCTGCCGATTCGTCTCCCAGTTAATTTTGACCAGGACGCTTCGTCTCCCGGTCACTTTTCTATATATACCCCCTTGTTTCTTCATCGTCTTCACTTTGCAATTCTTGATCAAGGTATAATTTTGCTCTCCATTCTCTCTACTTTCTCTCTCTAGCTTTTCTTAACATATTTTCGACGCAATGGGTTGTGATCGTATGGACTTGGATTTCGGTAGTAGCACTAGTGCGTCCGAAGCAGCATCGTCGAGCCGTCCTAACGAGTCTTCCGCGGATGAGTCGATTCACCCAACAGACCCCACGACGAGTACTTCGTCTAACGAGGTTTTGGTTACACGACCAGCGACTGACGCGCCTGAGAGTCGGGTCGTAATGACAAGCAAGACGAGTTCGCCCGTCGACCTAATGGATGCGATTCCATTGGCGACGTGGAAAGAATCACGTGGTAACACCGCGCAAGACGACCCGATGGATATGATTTCTATAAACACGAGGGCAAAAGTGCTCGCCGAGAGGCGCGACGCAGCGAGGTCCCCTAAACCCAAGAAAAGGATTCCGCCGAGTAGCGGTGCCATGCAGAGTGCGACATTGCCTACGTTCGAGTCGTTCATTCCTAGACTGGATGATGATAACGCGTCTTCTCTTCCTCCGTCAGATATCGACGACATGACCGGCGTCAGGCCCTCGATCATGACCAAGGCGCGTCTGCGCAAGATGTCAATCAGTTGCGGTTTCACCAACCTGAACCTCGTGTTTTGGGCTCCTGGTCCGAGGGAGAGGCCATGGGATCCCCTGTACGGTTACTTTGTTGTCTTCGAGGATTATTTCTCCTGTGCGCGCTTATGGTTCCCCATCCCCAAAGTGTTCGTCTCCTATTGTGCGAAGCATCGCATGAGCATCTCGCAGCACACGGTCGCATCTATTCGTACCCTCATGAGCATGTTGTTCCTTGCGGCTGAAGTTGGGGTCGACGTCTGCACCGCCTTTTTTACTGATGCGACGAAATTCTCGAAGGTTACGAGGATGGTGAACAAAGTCAGCTGTCCGACGGGGATGTTCTACGTGTCGTGGAAGAACCAGTATAAAGTTGTCGGGGGGAGGGTGCCAAGGAAGATTTGGGATTGGCAGCGTCGGTGGTTTTTCGTGAAGGTCAACGACGCGTCTGTGCTGCCTTGCACCTACAACTATTCCATGAAATGGAATATGGGCGTTGGTAGAGACTCGCGTCGCCTTTCGTATTTTCCCTGGTTCGTACTAACACATTTGCCTCTTGATTGCAGATCGTCCGCTGCCCTTTAAGAAGTATTCTCCCGGGTTCTTCGATAATATCAAAAAGATTCAGGAGCTGGGATTGACTTTGTGGAAGGATATCACGCGCGACGGAATTACTCAGCGTCGACCTATTTTCCCTAAAGGTACGTCGCGTTAATGTTTCGTCAGAAACTGTTACTTGTGTCTTTACTAAATCTCTATTTCGCGCCTTCAATTGACTGGAATCGCTGTTTGGTGCTTAAGCCAAAACCAATGTATGCGTCATTCGTCGAGGAGTTAAGGGCTGTTGTCCTGAAGAAACAAGTCGAAGCTGCGGCTAAGTTGTTGAAAACGGTGGTGATTCTGGAGGTCGCCGAAAAATCCAAGAGTATGAGTGAGAAGGTCGCAGATGACGGAGCTGGGGGAAGCAATGTCGAGGGAGAGAAGGTCGTAGAGGAAACTCCTTCTGAACTGGCTGCTGCGACTGTTCGAGCTGAAAAGGCCGCAGGAAAGAGGGTTCTCCAGGCTTCGCCGAAGAGGAAGAGAACTGCAGCGAAGGAGGACTGTGGTTCCGACGGAGTCGCTTCTCGTTGCGAACATCGTGGTGAGTCCTGTTGTGAACAATGAGGTTGTTGTCGTCAAGCATCAAACTGAAGAACGTTTGATTGTTCAAGCTGATCAACGCGGCAGTCAGGAGCGTGGGAATGAGCCTGGTTTCGAAAGTGATCGCGACCTTTCAGAACGAGTGGGATCGCAATTTTTGAAGGACACTGATAGGTTTCCTTTCAGCTTCTACTATGACGACGTGCTCAAGTTGCACGAAGATCCCATCGCTTGTGGAGAGCTCGTCGGCCAATTGATCTCCATGATACTCCTGACTCGTCGGCTACGCAGGATCGCTCTAGCGAGATCTTTGATGAGTTTTCTGCGTCGTATATAAGAGTAAGTTTTTTGTTAAGGATTGCATTTTGACGGCCCTTTCTTACTTGCTATCGTTTGCGCAGACCGATCAGATGGCGAACCACATGTTCAGGTGGTTCAGAGCGAAGATGAGGGTTGCACGTGAGGCTGCTGTAGCCAATCGTGAGAACGCGGATAAGTATATCCGGCTGTACCGCGCTGAAAAGGATGCGTCGAAGGGATTGATCGAGGTGGGCAAGACGCACGAACAACAGGCCAGTGACGCGCTGGCGATGGCCGAGCGTGCTAACGCAATGATGAAAGCCGCTGAATTGGAGTGCAAAGCTGTGAAGGTCGAGAGGGATGGCTTTGCGGTGCGCAATGAGAGTCTAGAGCGCGAAGTGAAGAGACTTATGGAGGAAAACCAAGTGCTCGCCACTCACTTTGATGACGCGAACAAGGAGAGGTCGCGCGTGATCAGAAAGCATGAATCTATGGTCAAGGAGGCTCTTGCGAAGGCTGAGGGAAACTGGGTCGCGTCTGTCGAGGCTCAGTTAGAGATGGTTCAGAGATATTTTGACGGGATGCGCGAAGCAAAACCGCTCGACGAGGCCATTGCTTGTTATGAGAAGGCTGATGACCTTTTTGGCATGGTGGTTAGCTTCGGCGGCGTTGTCCCCGATATCCTTCGGGAATCTCTTGCTGAGCAGCTAGAGGAAAAGAAGAAGGCCCGAGGCTTGGTCGCGGTGTGCGAGCTCGCGGCTGAAGACCTCGTATGCCCGATAAGACCGCTGGAAGTCGTCGTTCGGACGACTGATGATCAGGGCTCGTCGATTCAGCCTGCTAGGGCGAATGAGGATACAGCCAACGATGACGCGGCCAAAGATGAAGGTGCGGAGGATTACGCGGCTTAGGGATTTTTCATCCTTTGTCCTTGCTGTTTTTCAGTTTTTCTCTTTATGTTGTTCTGTTAGTTTCGCCGCGCTTGCGGTTTGTAAAGACTTTGTTGATTAATCTCATGCGTACTTTCGCTTTCGCGCTGTTATCTTGTTTTGTTTCATAGCGTCTTTTGCTCGTTTTAGAGCTAATGCGCGACTGCTTTAGTCTTGGTATTTTGGTTGGTGCGAGGCTGCGGTAGCCTCGGCTTATCTGTATGTTCCGGTTCGTCAATGATCTGGTGAGTCTGGGCTCGGCTTATTAGGCGATCATGACTTGCCGGTACTTGCGAGGCTCGACCTCGGCTTTTCGCGCGCAAGTGTTATTGCGTATATTTTTCCTTATTCCCTTAGTGATCGTTTAGCTAGAACGTCACTGCGAGCGGTTGGCTCGACTTTGGATTTTAATTTTTGCGATCTTTTCTCGGCGAGTCTGGGCTCGGCTTTTCGCTTTTATTTTACGAGGGTTACCTCGGCGAGTCTAGGCTCGGCTTTCTGTTTGTGCAGTCTGAAATGAACTGAGAATTTGATATATATTGAGGGTAATGAGGGCGTCTATTCCCCCCCCCCAAAAAAAAAAGATTTGTTTATTTATTTTTTGTTATAGTTGGACCCTTATCTTGGGCTGCCTACGTACCCATTATAGAGGGATCAAGCCATACGTAGTTCGAGGCGCGGCCATACCTGAGTTAGTAGTGGTAGTATTTGAGATTGTGCGCGTTCCAGGAGCGCGGTTGCATTACTCCGTGTAGGTCGGCTAGCTGGTAGACGCCTGGTTTAATTACTTTCGTCACTTGGTAAGGGCTTTCCCACCTGATGCCGAGCTTGCCAGTTCGGTATTCCTTCGTGTTATCGAATACGTGGCGAAGGACCAGATCTCCTTCGTTGAAACGCCGCACGTTAACATGCTTGTTATAATACCGCACTGCGGCCTGTTGGTAGTTATGGATGCGCAGTATTGCTTTGTTTTGAT
>OVBE01010581.1:0-14875 GCA_900406425.1 Iberis pinnata
TATATATATATATATATATATATATATATATATATATATATATATATATATATTCAACAAAAATTGGAATATAAGAAAGAAAAAATAAATATTTCTTTATGCAATATCCATGCATGATAACTGTGTTCATTTCGGATATGGATAGAGTAATTAAGGGTATGGGTAAGGTACGAGTAATTTGAGTATAAAAGATTACTACCCGAAACATATCCGTTAAAGTTTGGATCGAGTAAAGGTAACGTCAGATAGTTAAAATTATTACCCCGTTAAAAACTGTTAAAAACTAAATGTTTGAAAAAAATATATAGTATGATTGTTTTAGGTAATAGGATGTCAAAACTTTACAATAATATATAATTTTCTTAGAACATTACAATTTATAGAAATCTAATTATCAAATTGAACAAAACAATTAAAAAAACAAAGATAATATAAAATAATCAATATGTAAGTTTTTTGTACTTTTAACATATTTCATATAATGGTCACAAAAGATACTTATTCATAAAAATAATAATACTATAATTAGGTTTTGAAATAATTTAAACTTTTTAGTTACATAAACGGATAATTAAGGTAGCCAAATAATCACATTTATCCAATTTTTACCCGATCTATACCCATTTTTTTAAAAAAGATCTTTACCCATTAAAAAAATCTTTATCAAAACACGTAATTATCATTATACGTATCCAATCTTTATCGGTAATTTCATGCCAGGTCAGGTCATGAAGACTTGGGTTACCCAATCCAAAATGCTATGCTATGTACATGATAATTAATTTATTTCAAGTTGGGGTTTTGAACAAACTAATTATGGGCTTGGGCTTGTTAACCAACTCGTTTGTGCTTATCTCCAACGTTTTCAACTTTTTATTGTGAAAAGAAGAGTTCCTTATTTTTAGTCGCCTTAGCCAAGTCAAGATGATCAATGAAGCTTTGTGGAATATGCCATATTCGATAAAATGTACATTAAAAGAAGCAACATTTATCTCTTACTCAAATTCTCTTTAAAAAACTCTTTAATATCTCTTATAAGTCGATAATCTTACGATTGAGATCTTCTCCACAAGATCTTTCATGTGATGATCCACGCCAAATAAACACAGAACTCCAGTAGCATTGTTAATGATGAATTAAAGTAACCTCTATACCAAGTAACACTATATATAGATGTAGCCAGTGTTGTACCTGGGATTATAGACTTAACACGATTTAGAAAATATAGACTTTTATATAATAACTAAAAATAAATAACACTTTTATATAATAACTAAATATCATTAAATATTCAAACAAATATTTATGATAAAATTTTATTCTAAAAAGATGAAGACATAATTATTCTTCATTTTTTTACAATAAATTCCTTTACCAAATTTTCATAATTAATGTTTCGCACAAGCTCTCTTTTTACAAATATAATGGCTAAGCCATTCAATTTTTTATTTTATTTTTGCTACATAACTGATCACATATAAGAATTTATCAATTTAAATTTTGAAAAAAAATTTCAGCAGAAACAAATAAAAATGTAATTCTCAACAATATTTGATAAGTAATCTAAGAGTTTGGATAACAAACTTTCATTTATTTCAAAAAGTTCAACACTTCAACGGGTCTCTTGCATTCTTTTGGAAAAACTTCTCTCAAAATTATTATTTTGAAAAACAAATTATTCTCAATAAATGTATCAAGATAAGTATAAGATGTCGTCAAATTATCATCATTTACGGCTTCAGTATCTCCATATCAAATAAATAACAAAATACATACTTTTGAAATTGCTAAAATCTTTTATCTGAGAAAAGAGAATTCTTTTATATATAAAAAAAGAGAATTTCAATCCATAACTTGGATGAAATAAATAATTCTAAAGCTTTATCTAGAAAAAATATATAGTTTCATCAGTTATCTATATTTAATACCATTATATTGGTGACAAAAAATACCACTATATTATATGAAATTTTTAATACCGTGACCGTAAATTTTTTATATATATTTATGTGGTTTGAAGTGAATATCTTTTTCGCATAACAATAGACACGCTTCTGGATGTAGCTAGTTTTAAGTTACTTTCAGATGTTAGATTAAGAATGACCAGTAATGAAATATAATATAAGGTATAGCGAATCAAAATTTACTTAGTATATAAAAATTTGATATGTTTCCAATATCACTCGAATGAAAATTTGCCTTCTTATGTTTGAAAACTTAACAATCATTTGACTTTAGCATTAGGAAACTCAATCAACTAAAAGAACGTTGACGAAAAATTATTCATAGCCAAAAAAAAAAAAAAGTTTCTAGTGAGTAGTGACTATAGCAGATGTAGGTAGTTTTGCGAAACTTTAAGTTGTTGACTGACTAAACATGATCAGTTATAAAATTTAATATAAGGAATATTGAATAAAAATGTATTTAGTATATATAGTTTTGATATATTCGAATATAACTAGAATGAAAATTTACTCTAATACTCTAAATACGGGTAATCATGTTCGTGTGTGTGTTTCGATTCCATAAATTTGGGTCAGAGCCGGTCCTGAGCAAAGCCGGATGAAACATTCGCCTACAGCCCCCACATTTTATAAACTCATCTTCATAGTAAATAGGCCCTCAAAACTTAAAATGGTATATATACGTCTGTTTTTATGGTCCCAAAAACAATAAGATAAAATACCAGTTTAACGTTTTTGTTAATTTTGTTTTAAGCCCCCAAAATCTCAGGGCCGGCCCTGACTTGGGTTATTCAGTTGTTAGATGACTCTTGCTTATCATTACCCGAAAAATCGGAAGAAACATATATAAGTGTCTCAAACTTTGATTTACAGGCGTAATACACATATATGCAAGGATAATATGTTTATGAGATATTCAACATTATTCATTTAAGGTTTAGACATTTTACCTAATTTTTACATACAAAGGACTCTCTCTCCTCAGACAAAGATCCTCTCGATTCTTTCTCTCGCTCATCACCGGAGACCTGTGGAAATTTTTTTTTATAGACGAGCCACCAATTCCAGTCCGAACCACAACCGCTTGCTCTGCGACTCTCGGGCTCGCCGGCGAATTCCAGAACCGGCGAGCTCACCCGATTCTTCTGTATCCCTTTTTCCTCTTCGGATTTTCCTCTTCCTTTTTATCTAAAATCACGAAGACGACGGTTCAAGGTTTTAGCCGCTCCTCAGCGGTGGTTCAGGCCAGATCCATCGCCTTGAGGTGTGCATGGAAGTTGGCACGGTGGGAAACATGAGGATCTCATATCGTTGCTAGAGCAGAATCACCGGAGGAAAGAGAGGCGGTTGTTTCTCACGGTGGTGTGTGAACCATAGCTGCGAAAAACCTCCGTCAAACCAATCCCGACGGTGGTTCTTGCTCGTTCCCAGTTGCGAGGGAAACCTAACCACGTTGTCTTCTCTCTCGTCGTGACATCTCTCCGATCATCATCTTCCTCCTGTCCAGAAACCAATGTCGGAATGGGTGGCAGTGGTAGCGTCACCTCGGACACCATCGTCGTGTCGTTGGAGTGGTAGCCGACGATATCTAGTCAACTGGTTTAAACGCAGTCGTTGGTGATGTTGTGCTCCTTGATTTGATTCACGTTGGTAGAATTCTGCTCTCCAAAAACGAGTTATATAACATGGTTTGAACCTCGCCCTAGATAAATGTACGAGTTTCGCCTCAGAACTTCTTGGTCATCAAAAAAAATTGTTATATTTTGGAATGCTAATTAAATTATTGGAAAAGAGTAATCTTAAAAAAAGGTAATCCAAGACAGTCGAATTTACCAAAGAAAATACATATAAAAATTTCGTGCTCTTACCACTTACTCAAAGCAACTCACAGATAATGATTTAAAGAAATTGTAATCACACTCACAATTGTTTAAAAAAAAAAAAAAAATGAAATAATGCTCACAGAAGAATCTATACCATTCGATTCGTGGTTAATTCTCGCAAAATATTAAATTACTCTTTTTTCATTAATGAAATGATGCTTTTATAGTTTTAAGATTGTAAAAAATATATATATATATATAATAATTTTAATTATTTAAATCCGATATTAGTTAATAAAATAAAATTGCGTATAATATATATTATTTTTATTACATTTTAATATATTAGAGTATATTCTAATAATTAAATAATTTCTAAAATCTAGGGTGTTGTGTGTGTATAAAAATCTTCATTATGGTGGAGGGTTTCTCATATTTTCATTTTCTAGAGTTTCTCATATCTTCGCATAGATTTAGCTTTTTATTTTTAAATTTTTTGTTCTATTGTTTTGATTCATTCGTACTGATTTTAATTGAATTTGTTCTTCGTGTTGTTTTGCAGGGTTGATAATATATGCTACCATCTTCTACATGTTCTTTTTAGTCTTTTTTCTAAACCTTTTTGAATAATTGTTCATGTTTTTGTGTTGTTTTGAAGAAACCGTATATTAAATATAGTATGTTTGTCGATAATATGTTTTTTTCAATACGTTTATTTTCTTATCTTCCTATATTGTTTATATCTTTTTGTAGGTTTGATCATATAAACAATCATCTCCAAATGATGGATCTAGTTGTTAATTTTAAATGACCATATGAACCAGTGGCGAAATCAGAAATTTCAATGAATATTGAGGGCAAATAAATAGATTAAGGGAGTGTTATTCAATCATTGATTTTAAATCAACTCCATTTGATTCATAATCTAGTGTTATTCAATAGTCGCTTTTAATTTATATATAAAAATCTAGTGTTATTGGTTCTAGTATTTGAATCCTTTCATTATTAGAGTTTGAAATCTAGTGTTATTCGATGAATGATTTTAAATCAGATTTTAAAATCCAGTGTTATTCAAATCATAAAGAATTTTTAAAATCATTGTATTTTAATGAATTTTAAATGACTTATGGTAGATTTCTATTAACAAATATATAAATTCAAAATTCAGGGTAAATTGCAGAGATTTCTACAATCTTTCCAACTGAATCCTACAAATATTTAAATATTCTCTGCAAATGAACTAGTAGAGTTTTAAAGTTTGATGATTTTAAATCTAAAGGAGTTGATTTAAAAGTCAATGATTGAATAACACCCTGTAAATATATAGGTTATAATTATAGAATAACAATACATTTATAAATGAATTATTCGTGCACTCATAGCTTCAAAAATTCATTTGTTACATCTTCAGATATATATTTTTTGATGTAGTAAACGATACAATCATTAAGAAGCAGATCACCAATGTGATTTAAGATCAAAATAAAGTTTTGAATCAAAAACTATATTATACCATAATCATAAATTAGACTTCTCCATATTAGATAAAGTCTTGGAAGCAATAATCGAAAACTTTTGTAACTTGGAGTTCTACTCGACCCATTGAAATCAATTATCCAGTTATACCCAATCATACTTTAATAAATTTTAATTGTTATCAAATCAACTATATACTCAATTTCATAAGAAACTAAAAGACAATAGAATCATATTAAAGTAAGATGTAAAAAAAACTTACATTGGTGTATTAGACTTGTAATCAAGGTAATTGAAGGTGATGAGTTTTGTTTTTGCAGCTGAGAAAAGAATAGAAAACTGAGTATGATTTTTCGTTTTTCAAATAAAATTATTTATTGTTTAACTTATTAGTTATTTGATATTAATTAGACTCTTAAAAAAGTAAATTCTAATGTAAACTTACTAATATTTTAAAGAGAAAATTATAGATATGGGCACAAATTTTTTTTCTAATTAGCTAATTTTTATTCATTGCCTATAAGGTACTTTAGGGATTGTTAATTACTCTTATAACCTCTAATTAATGTTTTAAATAATTTTATATAACAAAAATATAAAATCTTTTTTTGATAAAAAAAGTAATAACAAATTATTTATTTTAGGTTAAAAAAATAAACCTATTTCTCTTAAACTAAAGACTGATGACTCTGAATTTGCATGGTTTTTAGAAGTCATTTAGCATCAATTTTGAGGTCTTTAGGTGTGCATGTATCACATGTATAGTTTTTTTCAGTAAGCTTGTGATTTTTAGGGATTTTTGCATTAGTATTCGCATATGCACGCATTTTTGAGATTTTTCAGGACTTTGAGGAGTTTTCAGGATGGTTTTGTGAGAATTCAGAAAAGGAGCAGAAAATATGGAATGGACCAGCACTAAGCATGGATCGATCCCACACTTAACCTGGATCGATCTCAAGACCAAGCATGGATCGATCCCACACTTAACCTCGATCGATCTCAAGACCAAGCATGGATCGATCCCAGACTTAACCTGGATCGATCCCGAGACTAAGCATGGATCGATCCCACACTCAACATGGATCGATCCCGAGACTAAGCCTGGATCGATCTCAAGCCTAAGCATGGATCGATCTCACTCTCAGCATGTATTGATCCTAGATCGATCTCAACCTCAACTTTTGGATCGATCTCACCTCCACATGGATCGATCACGCATTAGCTCAAGCTCCAACCCCACCAACTTAAATCCGGAATGGACCTGATCCAAGACCCAAGAAAATGATTAGTTTTTGTCTTTAGTGCGATTTAGGGCTTTTCTCTGAACACTATATAAGCCCTAAAGCGCCTCCTTTTTACCAAGTTCTGCTTTTGTTTCCTTTTTAGGTTTTTGTCTTAGTTTTTTGTTTCCTTTGTTGTTCTTGGTGTAAAATCTCAGAATCTTTTAAGTTTTATGCTAATCTACTGTTTTTTCTTTTACTTTCCTGCTTAGTTTTAGGTTTTTGTTTATTTGGTGCATGTTGATCTTCAGTTTTTGCTTTTAATCTTCTGTCTTAAGCTTTGATCATTTTCTGGGTTTGTTACTGTTCCATTGTTGTTCTTGCTTTTATGGGTTTGAGTTCTTACTGTTCTTATTGTTTAACCTTTGATCATCATGTTTAGTTTTGAAGTTATGATTTCTCTTTTTCTTGTTTTCATATCCATGAGTAGTGAGTAGTTTCCTGAAGTTCATAAGGATGGGGTAGACTAGGGTTGATGTCATGATCTTACCTTAGCACCTAAGCTTGTTTGCATATACATTCGTTCTGTTTTATTGTGCTTAATGCAGGTTTCTTTCACGTCAATCGAAATCTGATCTTGGGCATTCCAGCGCCCGAAAAGTGTTCAATGGAATGCCTGATCATGGTGATTTTAGAGATTAGCTCATCCTTACGCAACGCCTTAGATGCTTAGGATATGCATCTCACTATAAGGGGTTAGATGACTAGGGGGATTTTTGGCTTTAGTAGGTTGGTTCTTCATGCCTTCTAGGTAGTGTACCGTTAACGGGAGTTAGGTCTGGTGATTGCTTAGGTTGATTCCATTTATCAAGGGATTGGACTTGGATGCATATGAATCTACTGTCTAGGGATATCTCATTGTTGTTTGAGGTATGTTAGGTGCTTAGGTAAATTGGGACATATCTCTGGTTGATTACCCTTTGTCTTCAGGAACTGCTTCACACTGATTGCATTCTCACCTTCTCTGCTTTTTCCTTTGTTTTTACCTTTTAGCATTTTTAGCTTTTTATGCATTTTGTTATGTTTATGCTTTTTTGTTCCAGCATGTTTCACTTCACTTAGGACCTGTTAGAAACCCCCTTTTCATTGTTTAGCTTGACTCAATAAAACCATTGCAATCTTGATTGTTAGTACTCACCTGACTGGATTGACAACCTTACATACTACAATGACCATGATAGTGGTGTAAGGGATTGATAGAGAAAAATCCTACTATCAATTTGGCGCTATTGTCGATTGGGTGTTGTTATCTACATTCTGGATTTTTGATCTTTTGAGATCAAGATTATTTTACTACTTTACTTACATGTTTACCTTTGTTTGCTTTCTTTTCAGGTACCTGCTTAGCAATGTATAAACCCGAGAAGCAGAGGACCAACAGACTTGATTCCTCTTGTTGAAGATATCAGAGCTATTGAACGGGAATACTCTCGGGAAAGACGTGAACAATAGCGTGCGGAACACTTAAGATGGTTGGACTTACAAATGACAGACAACGCCGAACGAGATAACCAGCACACTATAGGTGCTGGTGACAACCCCAACACTCACACCATTAGACATGGAATCTATCCAAATGCGGTTCAAAACAACAACTGCAAGATTAAGCATAGTCTGATCGCAATGGTGCAGGGGAACAAGTTCCACAGTCTACCTATGGAGGATCCCCTCAATCACCTCGAGGAGTTTGATCACTTCTGCAGCCTCGCGAAGATAAATGGTGTGAGTGAGGATGCTTTCAAACTACGCCTCTTCCCTTTCTCTTTGGGAGAGAAGGCACGCCAATGGGAGAATTCACTTCCCAGGAACTCCATCACCACCTGGGATGCATGCAAGAATGCATTCCTTGCAAAGTTCTTCTAAACTTCTAGAACAGCCAGACTGAGGAATGATATTTCGGGATTTGCGCAAAATAATATTGAAACCTTCTCTGAAGCATAGGAGCACTTCAAGAACTACACAATGCAATGCCCCCATCACGGATTCAGCAAAGCGTCACTACTCAGCACCCTCTATCGAGGTGCTTTGCCCAAGATTAGAATGTTGCTAGATACAGAAAGTAATGGAACTTCCTCAACAAAAGTGTGAATGAAGGATGGAAGTTAGTAGAAAACCTTGCCCAGTCTAATGGGATTTAGAGTGAGAACTATCACAGAACACCTCGAGGTGGTTCTGCTTCTGATGATAGCACAAAGAAGGAAATCAAGGTACTGAATGAGAAGTTGGACAGGTTACTCCTGGGTCAACAACATCAAGTCCACTTCATCACTGATGAAGAACATTTTCAGATACAAGCTGGAGAAGTTAACCTGCAAGAGGAAATGTGTTATGTACAGAACCGAGGTGGTTACAACAAAGGGTATTTCAACTACTCTAACAACCCTGGCCTTTCTTACAGAGGCAACAACGTTGCTAACCCCCAAGACCAAGTGTACCCGACACTACCTCAGAAGGATTCAACCCATCATCGACTATGCTCACAAATGAGGTTTTCTTAAACATCCAAAACCACAGGGTGGTTCTCCCCCACAGCAGGTCGTTGTTCCTCCCACCACACTACCTGCTACTACATCTTCATCCATTGCAGCACTGTTACAACAACTTCTGAAAGGTCAAGCCACTAGTGTTATGGAGACATCAAAAAAATTTAGTGAACTTCACAATCAGTTGGATTCTTTTTTCAACAAAATCTATGCAAAGATTGAAGCACTTTCCTCCAGAGTCACTTCCCTCGAAAGCAAGATCGTCTCCACCTTTACTTTTTCATCTTTTAAACTGCAAAGCAAGCCTGTTCCATACCATCATGATGTTTCTCATGTGAATGCAATCACTCTACGAAGTGGGAAGGAGTTACCACCACGATAAAATGTTCTTAACACTGAGGACAATTTTGATCAAGTTGGGGTGGGATTGTGTTTAAAAGAAGCTGAAGAAGAAGAACCTGCAATAAATGATTCCCAAAAACCATTGCAACCACCATCAGTTGTGATCACCAAACCACCTCCTGCTGAGTAACCATCTGTAACACAAAAGAAGGATACACCCTTCACTCCACCACCATACGTTCCAAGGTTGCCTTTCCCTTCTAGATTCAAAAATGAAATCATGGCGAAGTACAAAAGCGTTTTTTAGAATTATATGAAGGACACTAAAATCAAAGTACCTCTTCTTGATGCAATCACTTTGATGCCTCCATACAAGAAGTTCCTGAAGGACGCTATCACCAAAAGAGGAAAAGAGATTCAGGGAATGGTAGTTCTAAGTGAAGAATGTAGTGCGATCATCACAAGGACCTCAATCCCAAAGAAGCTAGCTGATCCAGGATCATTTACCTTACCTTGTTCGCTAGGTCCCTTGTCCTTCGACAAATTCTTATGCGACCTAGGAGCTTCAATAAGCCTTATGCCTCTATCAGTTGCAAGGAAGTTAGGCTTCAGCAATTTCAAACCCTGCAATATATCTCTGGTACTTGTAGACCGACCAGTGTGAATTCCATATAAAATCCTTGAAGATCTACCTGTAGAGGTTGGAGTGGCTGAAATCCCAACTGACTTCATGGTTTAAGACATGAGTGAGGAACCCAGACATCCTCCGATTTTGGGCAGACCATTCTTGGCTACTGCTGGAGCTGTTATTGATGTTCAGAAAGGAAAAATTCAGCTCAATATGGGTAAGGAGCTGAAGATGACCTTCGACATTCAAGAAGTTATGAAGAAACATGCTGCTGAAGGAGAGATTTTATACATGGAAGATATGGATCAACTTGCTGATGAATTCTTGGAAGAGATTAGCCATGAAGATCACCTCCAAATCACATTGACCAAGAATGGGGATAAAGGGGATCTACGTGGTGAAGGTCTGGGGTACGAGATAATATTGGATTCACATGTACCACTGGAACCTGAAGAACCATTCGAAGATATCCGAGGTTCAGAAAGACAAGTCTTCTCCACTGCTGAAGAGATTGGACTCAAGGAGAAACCAAGTCAAAAACCTGTCCAAGCACAAATGGACTCTGCAATATTTGAGGACTAGTATGAACTCATGGCACCATCTGTAGAGCTGAAACCACTTCCCAAAGGACTAAGGTACGCCTTTCTTGGACTTAACTCCACATATCCAGTTATAGTGAATGATGGACTTAGTAATAATGAGTTAAACTTGCTATTGACTTAATTGAGGAAGTTTAGGAAAGCTATAGGATATTCATTGGATGAAATTAAGGAAATATCACCCAATCTATGCACACATAGAATTAATCTTGAAAATGAATCCTACTCTAGCATTGAACCCCAAAGAAGGTTAAATCCTAACCTGAAAGAAGTAGTAAAAAAGGAAATCCTCAAACTGCTTGATACTGGTGTTATTACCCTATCTCAGATAGTACTTGGATATCACCCGTTCATTGTTTCCCAAAAAAGGGAGGAATTACTGTGATTAAAAACGATAAAGATGAACTAATACCAACCCGAACAATCAATGGACATAGGATGTGCATTGACTACAGGAAGTTGAATGCAACATATAGAAAAGATCATTTTTCATTACCCTTCATTGACCAAATGTTAGAACGCCTAGCCAACCATCCCTATTACTGTTTCATTGATGGTTATAGTGGATTTTCCCAAATCCATATTCACCCTCAAGATCAGGAAAAAACCACATTCACATGCCCTTATGGTACTTTCGCATATAAAAGAATGTCGTTTGGCCTATGCAATGCACCTGCCACCTTTCAGAGATGTATGACTTCAATTTTCTCGGATTTAATGGAGGTAGTTGAGGTTTTCATGGATGATTTCTTCGTGTACGGCTCTTTTTCTCCTCTTGTTTGTTAAATATATGCAAGGTTCTCATCAGGTGCAAAGAGAAAAACCTAGTTCTGAACTGGGAAAAGTGTCATTTCATGGTAAGAGAAGGAATAGTGTTGGGGCATAAGATCTCGGAGAAGGGTATAGAGGTGGAGAAAGCTAAAATAGATATAATGGCGCAGTTGCAACCACCAAAGACAGTGAAGGATATTAGAAGCTTCCTTGGTCATGCGGGTTTCTACAGAAGGTTTATCAAGGATTTTTCAAGGATAGCTTTAACAAGGCTTTTATGTAAGGAAGCTGAGTTTAACTTCGACACATAATGTTTGGAAGCCTTCCACCGTATCAAGGAAGCCTTGGTAACTGCACCAGTAGTTCAAGCTCCCAACTGGGACTACCCATTCGAAATCATGTGTGACGCCTCAGACTATGTAGTTGGAGCTGTCTTGGGGCAGAAGATTGATAAAAAGGTGCACATCATCTATTATGCTAGTAGGACCATGGATGATTTTCAGGAAAAGAATGCCACAACAGAGAAGGAGTTGCTAGCAGTAGTCTTCGCATTTGAAAAATTCAGAAGCTACTTGGTTGGTTCGAAGGTGATAGATTATAATGATCATGCTGCACTGAGGCATATCTATGCGAAGAAGGACACCAAACCGAGACCGTTGGGATGGATTCTCTTATTGCAAGAGTTTTCCATGGAGATAATGGATAAGAAAAGTATTGAAAATGGAGTAGCAGATCACTTGTCAAGAATAAGGATTGACGACTCATTTCCAATTGATGACTCTATGCCTGAAGAACAACTCATGATAATCCATACCTGTGCATTTTTGGAAAGTGAAGTAGTGGCAACAAAAGCAGCACAGTGATATGCATACTTAGTTAATTACAAGGTATGTGGAACAATCTCTGAAGATTTTGACGAATATATAAAGAGGAAGTTTATGAGTGATGTAAATCACTACTATTGGGATGACCATTTTCTTTACAAAAGGGGTCCGGACGGATTATACATAAGGTGCGTAGCTGAAAATGAAGTGAAAGGAATTCTGGAACATTGTCATGGTTCCTCTTATGGAGATCACTTTGCAACATTTAAGACTATTCAAAAACTCCTACAGGCAGGTCCATGGTGGCCGACACTGTTTAAATACATACATGGTTTCATCTCTATGTGCGACCCATGTCAGAGAGCAGAAAACATTGGGAGAAGAAATGAGATGCCCTAGAATCCAATATTAGAGCTTAAAGTGTTCGATGTTTTGGGAAATAAATTCATGGGACCATTCAACCCCCCATCTTTTGGTAATAGCTATATTATAGTAGCTGTCGACTATGTCTCCAAATGGGTAGAAGTGATTGCTAGTCCAACCAACGATGCGAAGGTGGTTCTGAAGCTTTTCAAAAACATAATCTTTCCAAGATTTTGGGTTCCAAGGGTAGTAATCATTGATGGAGGTTCTCACTTCATAAACAAGGTCTTTGAAAATCTTTTGAAGAGGTATGGAGTGAAGCATAAAGTGGCAACACCTTATCATCCACACACGAGTATACAGGTTGAAGTATCAAACAGGCAGATCAAGGTAATTTTAGCAAAGGTTTTTGGAACCTCCAGGACAGATTGGTCGGTAAGGCTGGATGACGCACTATAGGTATACAGAACATCTTTCGAAACACCAATAAGATGAATGTCATTTCAGCTACTCTATGGGAAGGCATGCCACTTTCCAGTTGAAGTAGAGTATAAGGCACTCTGGGCAACTAAACTCCTAAACTTTGATCTCAAAACAGCTCAAGAGAAAAGGGAAATAGACCTGCATGAACTGGAAGAGGTCAGACTAAATGCTTATGAGAGTTCCAAAATATAAAAGGAGAGGACCAAGGTGTTTCAAGACAAAAAGATTCTAGTGAAGGAAATCAACGCTGGTGACCAAGTCTTTTTGTTCAACTCAAGGATGAAGTTGTTCCCAGGAAAGCTCAAATCTAGGTGGTCCAGGCTATTCTCTGTTAAGGAAGTTCTACCATATGGAGCTATTACTTTGATTGGAAAAAATGGGAATGAATTTACAGTAAATGGACAACGAGTGAAACCATACTTGGCAGATAGGGCAATCTCAGAGAAACATTGGTTCTCCATTGGGAACCGTATCATGGGCACTGATCTTAAACAAGAAGTCAAGCTTGGTGACTATAAACAAGCTCACTTGGGAGGAAGTCTCATGTCTATCTTTGTATATATTCCATTTTAGCGTTTTATCTTTCAGTACTTCATCTAATGCGTTTTAGTTTTAAATTGGTTTTTGGTGTTTTAGGTACTTAGGAAACGTGCTTGGAGCAATGGTCCAATCGAGCCAAAATGGAATTTAGATCGAGCCACGTTAAGACATGGATCAATCCAACACAAGGCCACGAGATCGAGCCATTACGCCCAAAAGATAGATCCGATCAATCCGTTTTCAACATTGGATCGATCCAAACATTCAGCATTTGATCAAGCCACGTTAAAGCAGGGATAAATCCAACACCAAGCTACACAATCGAGCCAGTGGGAGGCGTTACATCGAGCCGTCATTGATGCGAACAATACAATGTCTATTCCAACCTTTCCAAGATACCCCCATCATTTCCTTTACACATCCACCACCCCCAGCACATCAATGTTTCCTCTTTAACCATCTTCCACAAATTTCCACTTTAATCCCCTTCCACAACTACTACTTTACTCCTCAACCAAAAACATCCACAACTCCTCTCAACCACAACCATTCAATTCATCCCCTCTATTTAAGAGAGTATCTCCATCTCTCTCTTTCATCATAACTCTAATAACTTTCACAACCGAAATCCTTTAATTAAAATCGTTTCCTGAAGATTTGAGCTCAAGAACTCATCAAGCCTTTAAGCATCTTCGATTCGGTTTCCGTTCTTTCATTTCTGAATTTTTACAAAATTTTTGGTTTTTCATAAATTTATGGAAAAAATATTAGAAATATGTTGCAAGTTCTTAAAGAAGATAAAATATGATTCAAGAGTTATGCATGATGAGTGTGTGAAACTTGTATTTGTTAAGTGGTGGGAACTGTCATCTGTTGAAAAGTTGCTAATTTCCCAAAATGGTTTATTGATCTTTCAGGTGCAACCATGTCAAACGTACCTTCAGATTTAAAGATTTACCAAGTCCTGATGCAGGCCGAGTTCACAAGATCAACATACCCCGATGAAGACATCTTGAGGAGTCTCGGGATCTTACAGAAAGTGAAGAACATTCTCAGGAACATGGGAATACCGAGCGTACTTAACATGGATTTTGAAGCTTATCAACAACCGACGTGTATGTTCTTTGCCTCCCTAAAAGTGAGATATGTTAAAGAGAGCGGGTACGACAGGAGCAAGGGTGAGTTTATAACCTTCAAAGATCTCTACGGGAAAACTCACACAATCACTTTTTAGTGAGTTGGAGTATATCCACGGTCTTCACGCTATGAAATCTCAACCAGCCACATTTTAGACACTCC
>OVBE01010582.1:0-14875 GCA_900406425.1 Iberis pinnata
TCTCTGTGGTTCGATACCCTATCTTTGCTACATTGAATTGTTCTCTGCAGTAATAGATTAGGATTAAATTCTTAACCTATCACTAATGCCCAAAGAGGTTTGGCATATGATCTTTTTGATGATCAAAGCAAGGGAAAACGGGTTTGTGTTGGGTTATGCTATGCTCGAAGTGGCTACATACGCCAAAAAGGGGCCAAAGCATGGTCTATGGTACTTTGCCAACAAACCTAATTAGGGGATGACAACTGGACAAACCCCAAAAGACGAAATTGACTGGGACAATTTCTACTTCTTCCTAGAAGTCAATCACCTTTCCTTTGGGACTAAGGGTCCCAATGACCTACAATCTTGGTGGACTAGGGAAATCGGTGTAAACTGCCTTTAAATCTTCGACTTATCTCCTGGGTTTCTTTTGTTATTATTATTATTTTTATTTATATCACCTTGTTGCTTCTGATTTTGTTTCTCTGTAGCTGTTGATTTTCTGCGTAATTGGTTAATTGACTTTCTCTTTTTCCTTGGTTTTTGGTGTCTTACCAGTTATGCATTTGGTTCAAACCGAGAATCCTTCTCCTGAGTACCTAAGAAATTGGCAATTTCTCGGAAGCAACCGGCTGAACAACTGGAGCACTCTTTACAGGGAAAGAGTCTCTCGCAATTGGCTTCCACTAGAACCGCTTTCTGAAACGTCCTTAAGTAAGTATTCGAACCTGAATCCTCTTTTAATCTTTCCAAGTTGTGTGAACTTTGCTACGTGGTTTCCTACAGATACTCCATCTCCGTGCCCATCTGTCACAATGAAGAATCTTATACCTTATCGCGAACCTTACAAGTTGAAAAGTTCCCAGAGCCCCCTAGCTTTGTGGACCCTAGTACTCCTCTGAGGTCAAGGCATCTAAAGACTAGGCCCCAATGGATATGGATCCCATTGAGGTCTCTGACTCATCACGCAGTGATGCTCGTAGGGAGAAGGCTGTGAATTCCCATAAGAAAGTGTCTCATCCTCCCCAAATGTGACGTAGTACTCGCCACCTTGAAGCTCTAGCAGAGAAAAGAGCTCGCACGCAAGAAACATCTAAAGTTGGGGCCCATGACTATGGCGGATTTTCTTTCAGCTTCACTTGGCCGAAATAGTCTCCGTCAAAGATGATGATCTTTGTGCTGAGCCGGTATCCAAGCTTCGGTTAGGCGGGCCCAAGGTGTACGATCACATGCCGCTCCTAGTGCAAAGGGAGTATGCAGAATGGGATCATTCTCATGCTGAGGTACGGACGCTTCTCATTATCCATTTCATACTTCTGCCTAGATTTTTATCTTGACCGAGGTATATCTTGTTTTTATCAGACTGCAGCTCTAGCAAACCGGTTGGTGGGGGTTTTGGACGATGAGTTGAGGAAGGCAAAAAAGAACTTTGGGGTTGAGCTAGTTGCGGATGAGACAATTAGGGCTAACAAGGCTTTCTGAGTTGAAGGTTGCAATAAGAAGGGTAGAGACGCTGACCGATGAGAATAGCAAGCTGAGGGCTGAGGTCACGATGTTGGAAGGTCTGAGGAAAAGGGATGCCGAGAGGCTGAACAAAAAGATGGTCCGTTATGACAAAGCCAATAAAAAGCTAAAAGATGAGGTGGGTAGTATGGCTAAGGAGTTGGCAATTGTTCTCGCGAAGGTGGATGATCAGCTGGCGCAGAAGGTTAAGGAAAAAGAAAATGAGTTGAACGCAAGGTTTGCAAAGAGGATGGCGCATGTTAAGGGGAAGGTTGCCATTGAAAGGGTATACAAGGAAAAATTGGTGCAAGTGAAGCAAATTAAGGGTAACCTCGACCTGATTAAACTCTTGACCCAGGGGGAGACCACGTTGGAAGCGGAAAAGAAAGATTTTGAGGGAGATCTGGTAGGGTTCAACGAGGAACTGGACATGCTGGACTTCAAGGAGTTGGACCTGGAGATGGATTGGGTAGCATCTCCAACTAGGTCCGATCTAAGTGAGTCCTCTGACTCCAATCCGGTTGAAGGTCTCAACCCCTATGGTACGAACCTTCCATCCCTTGATCTAGCTGAGGAAGCCGCTATTGAAGCGGAGAAGAACGAGATTCTAGCTAGGGGAACGGTTGGTGGAGGGAATGCTTAGAAGGTTGATATCGACGCAAGTGGGGCGTTTGATAAGGCAGTAGAGGTCGCAGTCCGTATCAAGGAAGCTGCTGCTATTGCGAGGAAGGGAGCCCCCGGGGGGAATGATGATGACGCGGCTGGACATAGTGAAAACGCCTAGGGCGTCTTCTATCTCTTCTCTTTTAGTTTTTTTTTAATTTTATCCGAATCTGAACATGGTGCCTCGAAAGGCTTTTACCCAAACGGTTTATTTTCCTTTTCACTCGGTTTCCTGGGGAGGCTGTCACCCAAAACTTTAAGTTGTGATAATTTATGCGAATATTTGGGTTTATGTTTTATTTGTCATCTGCATATGTTTACTGCAAGTTGATCCAATTTCAGGACTCCATATATGTGTTATCGTACTTGCTTATGTGGTATCGCACACGGATACTTAGCAAAAACCAGCATGCATTTAATATCAAGTATATTGTTATATGATGACATACCTATTCAAGGGATCGAATGTTTAAATGGGAGGTAAACGTTTCAATCGTCGAGAATGTTCGTCGTATGTTTCAATTCATTGTCGCGACACTAGACTCGACTTTAGCGCTTATACCTTGCTGAGGGTTACTCAGGCTGATACCCACTGGGGGTGTGCGATGTATTGTACGACTTGCCATGTCGTACAATGTTGTGCAAGTGAAAAATTGTTTTTCGTTTTGAGTGTTGTGTTATAAGAAGAGGTATTTAGAAATTTGAATAGTATTACCTGAAAATAAAATTTAAAGGTTTAGGTGGCTTCCTACGGGTGCAGTGTGGTATTCTCCCCTCTTTTACGTCGGAGTAATGATAAATAGGATTGGCGAAAACGATAAAACTTTACGGGGTGATGCGTAGGATGGTGTCTGCATGTTCGAAATCGGGTCTGTTGTCATTGTAGGATATCTCGGTTGGGTCGGGTCGGGTTGTGTCGGAGTGTAAAGAACGAATGCATTTCCCCCATTTTTAAGAAAAAATTATAAGAGAAGGATGGGCGGGCTGGGTCGGAGTGTAAAGGACGAATATATCTCCCCCATTTTTTTGAGAAAAATTTATAAGAGAAGGATGGGCGGGTTGGGTTGGAGTGTAAAGGCGAATACATCTCCCTTATTTCTTAGAAAAATTTATAAGAGAAGGATGGGTGGATTGGTTCGGAGTTTAGAAAAAAGACATCAATAAACTAAATAATAAGATTAGCTGAACTCTCTAAATAAAGTTGCCTACGTACCCCAAAGCAGGGGATTAAGCCTTTGTCGTAGTTCACTGTGTTTGGTCTACAACGTGCGTAAATGAATAATGGAAATACAAAGTACTAAAATCCTAACAAAAGAATTTCTTCAAGGGTTGGACGTTCCAAGGGTGTTTCTCTTCATTTTCATATGCGTCCTCCAATTTGTAGACTCCTAGTTTAATTATGTTGGTGATTTTGTACGGTCCTTCCCATTTGATTCCCAACTTTCCTGCATTCTTCTCTGCCCGTGAGGGGAAAACTTCGCGTAATACCAGCTCTCCTTAATTGAAATGTCGCTGTTTGGTTTTCTTGTTGTAGAATCGAGTTGCGGCATTATGGTAGTTTTATAACCTTATCGTTGCCTGATCTCCCCTCTCATAGATTGTATCGGCTATGTCCATGAGCATCTGGTTATTTTGATCCGTGTTCTGGGGTGCTAGCACGCGTCTGAGGCTTGGAACTTCGGTCTCAACTAGTATTACTGCCTCCGTACCGTATACTAAAGCAAACGGCTAGTCGTTGGTACCCCTCTTGGGCGTTGTTCGATAAGACCAGAGTACTCCCTCCAACTCTTCGGCCCATCTCCCTTTTTTCGCGTCTAGTCTCTTTTTTAGACCGTCCAAAATTGTCTTGTTAGCGGCCTCAGCTTGGCCGTTAGCTTGTTGATAATACAGAGTTGAGAAAGTTAGGTTTATTCTCATTCTTTCGCATGAAGGGGTACGGTGTTGTAATGGATTGCATCTCCTCAGTGGGCATGTATATCAATGGTGTGTATTTTTGGCATTTTTCGCATTTTAGGGCGTGTTGTTCGCAGCCTGTGATCATGGTCGGCCAGTAATAGCCATATCATTTATTTTTAATGCCAGCGCTCTGCCACCTGAATAATTTCTGCATGCTCCGTTATGGACTTCCCTTATGATCTTCTTTCTCTCGTGCCCGAATAAGCCTTTCACTAGTGGGCCATGTACGCTCCTTTTTTAAAGGTTCCCATCCAATTGAGTGTATCTCGCGCTTTTGGCTTTGAATTTCCTAGCATCCCAATTCTTTGGCGGTAGCATCCTGTCCATAATGTACGCGAGTATATCTATCCTCCAATCTATCTCCACCTCAACCTCATATGTTTCCATCAGGACCTCGTCTTCTTCAACGTCCTCGGGATATGGATTGGCATTGTACTCTTTGATTGTCTTTTGTATTACGCAAGTAGCCTTGGGGATGGAGATGCTTGGTTTATCGATAGTCTCAACTGGTATGACCCTGGTCGTTTGAGGGTTTGTAGTTGACGCCAGTGCAACCAGGGCGTCACCAAGTGTGTTTTCTCCTATGGGGATCTTGACCAGGTCGAATTACACGAACCCATGGCACAAGGTTTTTACTATTTCTAGGAACGCCTCCATTCTATCGTCCATTGTTTTGTATTCTCCGCTAAATTGGTTTGCAACTAGTTGGGACTCACAATAGGCGTTGACTCATTTGGCCCCAATTGTCATTGCCAGTCGCAAGCCAGCGATCATCGCTTCGTACTCGGCTCTGTTGTTTGATGTGGAAAAGTTTAGTCAGAATGACTGCTCGATCATCTCCCCCGTTGGGGTGATTAATCGTATTCCTACTCCAGAGCCTTGTTTTGAGCTTTCCCTATCTACGTATAGGAACCACTTTGCTTCATTAGGTTTATTGTCGTGTTCATCTCGGGTGGTAGCTTTATCAAGAAATCCGCTAGGACTTGGGACTTTGCACAGGTTCTACTTTTGAATTCTATGTCATGCTCGTTGAGCTCGGCGGCCCATTTAGAAGGTCTCCCCGACTGATTGGGAATGTGTAGGATCGTGCGCAACGACTGATTTGAGTATACGACGATTGAGTGCGATTGGAAGTAGGATCATAGTTTTGTTGCGGAGTGCACTATGCTAGAGCCAGTTTTTCTATAAGCTTTTGGTGGCCCAGCTCCTCGCGTACAAGGACCGAACTGATTGCGTAAGGCGAGACTGTGATGTAAAGATATAGGGTTTCCCCTTCTTATGGCTTTGATAGGACATGGGTGTCATTAGATAGGTTTTCAAGTCCTTGAATGCCAGCTCGCATTCTTCGTTCCAGATGAATTTTTTGTTTCCCTTCAGAATGTTATAGAACGGAAGGCATTTGTCTGTCGACTTAGATATAAACCTGGTCAAGACGGTTATGCTTCCGGTCAGCCTATGTGTTTCTCTTGTATTTTTGGGTGATGGCATCCTTAACAAGGCGTTGATTACCGAGGTTACCGAGGAATTCTCCCGAGGTCACTGCAAAAGTGCACTTAGCTGGGTTCAGCTTCATCCTATAGGTGTTCAATATTTGGAAGCAGGTGCGTAGGTCGCCCACGTGATTGTCTTCATCGGAAGACTTGATGAGCATATCGTCTATATAGACTTCCATTGTTTTGCCGAGTTGCTCAGAGAACATCTTGTTGACTAGGCGTTGGTAAGTTGCGCCGGCGTTTTTCACGCAGAAGGGCATCACCTTGTAGGAATAAATGAATTTGTCCATAGTGAAAGTGGGTTTCTCCTTGTCTTCTGGGTGCATGAGTATTTGGTTATAGCATGAGAAAGCGTCCATGAATGAGAGTAGTTTGTAACCGGTTGTAGGTTCAACGAGCCGATCTATATTTAGCAGCATGAAACTGTCTTTGGGGCATGCTTTGTTCACGTCGGTGAAATCTATGCACACTCTCCATTTTTCGTTCATTTTCTTGACTACCACGGGGTTCGCTAACCACTCTGGATATTTCACCTAAGTGATTGATCTTGAACCTAGCAATTTCGGCACTTCGTCTATTACTGCTTGAGCTTGTTTGGCTCCCAACTTGTGCTTCTTCTGCTTAACTGGCTTACAGATCAGGTTGGCGTTCAGTTCATGGAATATGATGTCTAAACTTATTCTGGGTATATCTGTCATGTTCCATGCGAAAGTGTGTTCGTTTTCTTTGAGGAAAAAAAATTAGCTCCTCCTTCAAATCCTTTTGAAGCTTTGATTATATGTCGACGTAGCGCTCTGGGTATCCTGGGTAGATGCAGTACTGCATTACCTCGTCGAGTTTGGGTTCCTCGTATACTGGCTCCGCAGGTGGGGTTGGCTCCCTGATCTGTAATTGCTATAAAGTCATTTCCCTAAGTTTGAGCTCAGCTAGGTAACATGCTCGAATTGATCTTTGACTTCCCCTTATTGTTTTGATCCCTTATTTGGTGGGGAATTTGACGGATTGATGGTAGGTGAACGAGACAACCTTCATTGCATTGATCCAGGGCGTTCCTAAGATCGTGTTGTATATCGCTAGTCTGTCTATTACCGTGAACCAATCATCCTCGATACTTCTGCTGCGTGCACGAGTCATTTGAATGTCCCAATAGTCATGGAGGTCTCATTCGTGAAACCGGTTAATGGTGTTAGAGGTCCCTCGATCTGAGTCAAGTCTATCTCCATTTTCGTCAAGGTTTCTTTGAAAATCAAGTCTACCGAGCTCCTAGTATCTACGAGCACACTTGAAATCTCATATCCATCAAGGATTAGGTCGATGACTAGTGGGTTAGCGTGAGGTATGTCGAGTCTTGTAGTGTCCATCTCGTCGAACGCTATAGGTTCTCCTGCCTTGAGGGCTTGACTTTCCATTTCTCGCACGACGTTGCCCTGCGTCCTTAGGCTTTGATTGTTGTTACCAAGTTGAGCCTGAATTGGTGATTTCCCATAATCATGTTAATACGTTTTTAGAATGGTGGGGTTGGAGCCATCTGAGGTAAATCTTCCTGAGTCCGCTTGGGGGATTGGTCTCCTCATTCTGGTCGTCCGTATCCGGCTGGGAGCCCGCAGCTTTCGCCTTGCTAGGTTCGATTAATTCTCCATATTGGTATTTATAGTATATGGAATTTGTAGCCCCTGCATTCTTTGGTGGAATGGCCATCTTGGTTGTGGTAATCGCAATGTTTCTTGGAGCTTCCTTGCTTCTCAAGTCATTTCCATTGGTTCCAAGGTCCACTTTTGGGTCTTCCGGCGAAAAAGGCTTGGTTCTCTAGTGGGGAATTTTGTTTTGGGACGACTGTCTGGTTTGCGGGGTTTTTCTCTCAGCTTCTTTTCCGTATTTCTATTAAGTCTTCTTCTATTTGCACAAACACTTTCCCTCGATGCAGTTGCATCGTCAATTGTAGCTCGGGGTTTCAATATTAGATCTTTCCAGAATTCTGATTCTCTCTAAACCGCGTTTTTGAGGGCAGCCATGGTAGCGTTGTCAGTGACCACTACCCGAGATATTACCTCTTTAAATATGTCGATGAATTGCCAGAGGGGTTTATTAGGACCCTGAGTCATGCTCCTCATATCTGCCTCTGAGATGTCTCGCTCAATATATACTGAATAATGCTTCAAGAACATTAAGCTCATTTAGTTGAAGTTGTGGATTGATCCCTCAGGTAGTCGATAGAACCAGATGAGTGATGGACCTTGAAGATACTCGCTGAAGAGTTGGAAATAACCCGCGTCTTTTTTATACTTGTCGAACTGGGCTCGCCCGACTGTGATACGGAAAGCGGTCATATACGTACTAGGATTTGTCTTTCCTTCATAGAAAGGGATTTTGATTTTCCCTGGGTTCCGCACCTTGGCGTTTTTTATATGCAGGGCATACGGGCTACGGAGTGTCTCCTCCATCAATCGGTCCAGTTCGGGTGCCAAACTGATGGCCTGGTGAACGTTGGAGTTCATTTGTTGGATGTCCCCCTGAAGGGAGTTTTTTTATCTCATGGATTTCCCTGATCAAACGTTGAGGTTATTTTCCGGATCGGGAAGGTGGGGTGCAGTCACCCTCCTCATTCCTTTTGGAATCGTACTTGAGGTTTTCTTACTGATCGGTTCGGTTTTCTTCATCATTCGGGCCCTCAGGGGTCACAGTGCGACTTGGCTTCTCGAGGTCGTCATTGGATGGGTCACCTTTCAATTTGGAATGCTCATTTTAGAGGTCGTCACTTGGCGGAGTCTCGGTGACATCGGGACGACGTTCATACGTTTTACTCGAGCGCGGGGTTGGGTTGAATCACAGCCTCCTGGAATGTTCCCCTAAGATGGGATATCACCGCAAGGAGGTCTTTGCTGGAGGCCGTTGTGAAGAGGTCACCCGGTCGAGGCGTTTGGTAATCGCCTTCGTTTGGTCTGTGGACTCCCTCGCCATTTGATCGAGCCGATCAAGCAAGGACATGTTCAGAGCGTCTTGTGTCTCCAGTCTCTCCGACATGGATTGTATGGACTGGCGAATCACATGAATGTGCTGGTATGTCCATCTAGTTGCGTTGATGTGTTATCGGCCATGACATTGCTGGATCTGATCGGTTTTCCTTTTGCGTCAAAGAACATTTTAATCATTCGATTATTCTTGTCTAATAAAGAGAAAGACGCAACAAAAACTGATATCGAAATGGATTTTATTGATTTGAATTAGTGAATTCACTTGCGATTTAAGTTATGAATGATTAAAATGACTCGAAAAGATCCCATTCTCCTTCTTCATTCTTCTTACTTGTATAGTCATCTCCACTTAGCTAGGGTTGTTTTCCGATATTCTCGTCTTGTTTTCCTTAATATCTCGGTGAATTCCCACTAATTCGGAACCACCTGGACCCGATCGCCACTTGCTCGTCCCGTGCTTATATCCTTCCCAGTCCGATTGCGTCATGAGTGTTCGTCTGCCTCTCTATCAAACCCAGGTGGATAGTTTACTCGGTCAACCTTTTTGCGCTTAATGTGTACTGAATCAATTCTTGAGGGATGTTACTAGCTGAGGCAAAATCCTGCTGAGGGAGTTTTGACACCAACAATCATCAACTCGTCCAATTCATGAGACTCTGTTTCTCGACCTGTTTTCTCTGTTGACCACAACATTGCGTCAGTAGTGGTTCCTTATAGCTTGCGTGACACTTTGCATCCACTGTGGATCAGTTTCCTAGTTGGATACTTCATAGGGCCAACTCCTCATATCAACAAAGTTTATGCCACTATAAACTGTCTCTGGAATCGGGACGAAAAAGAACACAAGATCGACGTTCAATTCATCAAAGATGATACTATTTTTTCAAAATCAAATCCAAGAGTCTCCGTACCAGCATCATGCGTAAAAAGTATTGGCATATCTATGATATTTTTCTTGTTGTGTAGTAATGAAGTTCGTCTAAAGCTCAATTGAAGCCGGATCTCGGCTCAATGTTGTTGTGGGTGGATTTCTGCAATGTACCAGACTATTTTTTCTTTCATGGTTGCCTTAACTTCTTAGGCAACATTGTTGGTGACTTTCAAAAGTTGCACCCAACTACAGAGAAATGCATGCGATTAGATGTTGCTTGAATTATGATTGTTCTTAATCCTGACAATGAGTTGACAAAAGGGATTCGTTTAATTGACGTACCTACACCAATATAGATCTCATACCCTTGGCTACCTACAAAATGCACCACATGTCATTCTTGGGGCCATAAAGCTTAGGATTGCAAAAAGAAACAAAGCTCACATAATGCCTCGACGGATGTAGCTCAGGACACTACTTGGACTACCACTACACTCGCCACTTCTCATACACCTCCTTTGACTATTCCTGCCACTACCTCTCTAGCTTACGTTGCAATTCTTACTAATGTTGCTTCAAATGTTTATGTAGGTTCCCCGAAGGATAACTCTACTACAGTCACGGCTCCATCGTCAATGACTCCGAACCTCGTTACTATTCATGTTAATGAGCCAGCTTTAAAAGTCATTTCCAATAGCACCATCACTGATTCCAATAGCTCGGATCCTGCCTCCAAGATGCCTCCATCAAATGCTGATTCACCGGACACACTTTCTACGGGTTCTACACAAAGTCCCGTGACAGCCCAAGATCAAGAGTCGGCTCATGCATCTGTCCATACCCAAGCTGATCAATGGTCATCAGTAGTCCGTAATGGTCATTCATCACCATTATCCCCATCAAAAGCCGTAATTCACCAATTAACCCTCTCTCCATCTTCCTTTCCTTCCCGTTTTGTTGTTCTTACTGATGACAAAGCTGTCGATGTTGAGGAAAAACAAGAGGGTCAGATTTCGGACATTAAAACAGATTTAACTATGGACGTTGCTACATCATAACATTATAGTACAAAAGCTAAGTCTAAACAGCATGATCCCCTCGTTGATCCCCGTAAAGCGTAAAAGCAAACTCCCATGAAAAGACCAGGCATGTCTCCGCAAGGAGGCACTAATGATATGTCATTATTCTCATGGAACACCCGAGGCTTTAATAAGCCTTGGAATAAAGAAATTATCCACAATTGGATCCGCAAGTTTCTCTCCCACATGGGAATATTCTACACAACTATGACGCCCACCGTCTTAGATGTATTTGGGTTTGCTAGAAGGATGGTGCTATTGATACACCAATTATTATTACATCTCAATTTATTAGTGTTCTTGTTACGCTTGAATCTGGTGATATTGTGCTTATCTTATGTGTATATGCCTCTAATTTTCAGGTTGACCATGTGCGTTTACGGCATGAGTTACGACATATTTGTTTACTTTGTGGCAATCATGCTATTCCCTGGCTGATTATAGGAGACTTCAATGAAGTTTTGGCAACTTTGGACCACTCAAACTCTCGATTACAGGACTTCGTTCACCAATGTGATTTGGCAGATCTTGATTACATCGGACCCCGCTACACATGGTGGAATCATCAGTTAGCTAATCTTATTTCTAAGAAGCTAGATCGGGCCTTGATCTATGATTCTTGGACATCTATTTACCCTCGTTCCTATGCGGTTTTTGAGGTCAATGGTGTCTCAGATCATGTATGTTGTGTCATTTATTTCTCCACTCCCACAACCAATATATGTAAGCCTTTCAAGTTTAACAAAAATTTGATCGATAATCCCTCTTTTTTTCCTGCTCTCAAGTCCCATTGGTAGTCAAGCGCTTCTTTGTTTCACTTGCGCCTATCTCTCCGTCTACTTCAAATGAAGCTCAAATCTTTAAAAACCCCACTTTGCTTACTCAATTCCTCGGAATATGGAGACCTATCAGCTCATATTAGAGAAGCTTATGAACACCTCATGCACTATCAATCGCATGTGTTAGCTAATCCCACAAGCGCAAATTTCAAGATGGAGCAGGTTGCTGCTGAAGCCTGGTCGGCCCTAGCTAGTTCTGAAGAACGCATCTACTAGTAAAAATCACGTATTTTATGGTTGTGTCATGGGGACCAAAACACAACTTTCTTCCATCGTGTTTCCACAGTTCATGCTGCCAAGAACACTATCAAGCGCTTGCTCTTACCTCTGGGAGACATTATCACTGATCTTCCTTCCATCAAAGAAGCGGCGGTTTCACACTTCAGAAGCTTCCTACAGTCGCCAGAAACCATCGCTCCCTTGAATCACTCTGAATTATCCGCCCTGCTCACTTATCGTTGCATTTCGGAAACTACATCCTCACTTACCAAACCGATTCTAGCGGCGGAGATTCAAGTGACTCTCTTTGTCATGCCATCCAACAAAGCTCCTGGCCCTGATGGTTACACGAAAGAATTCTACAAAGCTACATGACCTGTAATTGGTGGTGACTTCATAACGACGGTACAATCTCTCTTTATCTATGGTTTCTTGCCATGTGGTATTAATGCGACTTTTGTCTCTCTTATCTGAAAAAGTGAAAACCCCCAAACAATTAAAGACTATCGTCCTATTTCTTGCTATAATATCATCTACAAGGTGATCTCTAAAAAATTATGGCGAATCGGCTCAAACTCTATCTCCCTGATTTCATAGAGCTATACCAAAGTGCCTTCTTCCAAGGGTGTCTCCTCCTTGACAATGTCATGCTCATAACATAATTCTTCAAAGATTATCATAAATCATCCATCTCTTCTCGGTTCACTCCAAAATTGGACATCTCTAAAGCTTTAGACACCATTAATTGGCAACTCATAGTGTCTGTCTTGCAGGTTTTAGGCTTCCCGAAGCGGTTCATTCATTGGATCTATGTTTGCATCTCGACCGCAACCTTCTCCATTGTTATCAAAGGCGAACCAGTGGGGTATTTCCGTAGCCATCAGGGTATTCGTCATGCTTGTGCTTTTTCTCCCTATCTCTTTGTTATTGCAAGTAATGTCTTATCTAAGCTTCTTAATCACGCTGATTCCACATGACTTATTGGTTATCATCCTAATTGTCGTCCTATTGGTCTCACCCACCTCTATTTTGCAGATGATATTTTAATATTCTCGGATGTCAAGTATGAGTCTTTTAGCGAAATACTACAGGTCATTGATGTTTTTGGCAGCGCATTGGGTTTACGAGTGAACCTAACAAAATCATCAATTTTCATTCTTGGCACTACCCAGTAATCGCTACAATTCCTCATCACCAAATCCGATCTCAAGCAGAACACTCTTCCCATTCGCTAGCTAGGCTTGCCTCTTATCACAAAATGGCTTATGGTAGCTGATTGTGCCCCTTTAATAGACCGTGTCCGTATGTGCATCACCTCCTGGTCCGCCAAGCTCTTCTCATTTGATAGTCGTCTCCAGTTGATCAATTCAGTCATCACTAGCACCATTAATTTCTGGCAATCCGCCTTCCAAATTCCTAAAGGCTGTCTTCGTACCATTAATAGTCTTTGCATCAATTTTTTGTGGTCTGGTTCTGCAACTAATCATAATAAGGCTAGTTGAGTTGGTTTGATGTTTGCAAGCCCAAAAAGAAAGGTGGCTTAGGAATTCGATGCCTTGAGGACACTTCCACAACATTCGCGTTATCCCAAATTTGGTGTTTGTTCTCTTAAACAAGCTCTCTCTGGCGAGCTTGGACACGTCAATATCTTATGAGGAATACCACATTTTGGGATGTGCCAATGAACTCCCGGGGATCATGGATGTGGCATAAGCTTCGCCCTATCGCCATCAAGTTCCTCCGCTTTGACGTCCAATACGGCCGTACCACCTCGTTCTGGTTTGATTCTTGGTCCCCTCTAGGTCTGCTACATATTATCACAGGTGATGCAGGTTTTCATAAGCTGGGCATTCCTCGTTAAGCCACAATAGTCGATACCATCACCCCAACCGGTTGGCGTATTCGTCACTCTTGTGTCCAGATACTTCGCGCTCTCTGAGAGCATATCATCGATCTGCCACCACCTGATTCATCTTATGGACACGACATCCCACCCTGGCGCCATCAAGATAATGTTTTCAAAATACATTACGCCTCCTCGTCAACCTGTCAACAAATTCGTGCTCCATCACCTAAGCTGCCTTGGTTTTTAACTATTTGGTTTTCTAATGCTATTTCTCGTTATTCGTTTGTTTCATGGCTTGTTGTGATTGACAGGTTATCAACAGGTAGTCGAAAGCGTAGTTGGGGTCTAATTGAACCTTGTCTGTTATGCGGAAAACCAGAGGAAATTCGGGACCACCTCTTATTTTCCTGTCCCTACTCATTCACCATATGGAACGCACTCACCAGCCCAATACCCCACCAGCGCACCTCACCGGATTGGGCTACAACACTTCAGACTCTCTAGCATGCCTCTCTCCCTCTCATTGATCATGTCATACTTAGACTCATTTTCCATACTTCAATCTACCACACTTGGCGCAAACGGAATCAAAGATGGCACGACCAGATGCCCCTTGCAGTGTCCTTCATCCGCTCTCAATTCCATTGCATCATTGCCGATCGTATAACTAGTCTTGGCTATACTCCGGAGTCTCGGCTATGCAATCTACCCAACCGTTGGCGCACTCTACATGGCTAGCCTTTTTGGCCTTCCCCACCTATTACTAGCGTCCTTTTCTTCTTGTGTCACTGTTGAGTATAAGGTATGTAGTCTTTTTTCTGGTTCTAGTTTTATACCACTAAGTTTTCTAGAGTCAGGATTTAACGAGGCAACTTCATGCTTTCCACAAATAGCGATACGTCGACCAGCTCTCTCTATATTGACCTTGAGTTATTAGTTATTTGATTGTAAATAATATCTCAGTTACTTTTTTTATCAATAAATTTAATATTTCATAAAAAATAATAATAAAGATTTGTTTTTCGTGAAGATTCATTTCATTTTTCCTTCGTATTTCTTTGGTCTTCTTCAAATATCTTTAAAAAAAATATATAGTTAGCAAAAGGACTGATCAAATTATAGTTTAAATGAAATATGGTGTACCAAATCTTTGTAAAGAGGTACAAGTTTACCAAACCATTCTAATTTAATGATAATCTCTCCAAAAAATGTTCAGATCAATAATAAAACCGCGTGGCAGTTAAACGAGAAACAGAACCCGTGAAGACATATCGACAGAGATACGCAGCAACCGGAGTTTACTGTCTGAACTAATAAAATTAAAAGAAAAAAAAATCACATTTTTTCCCCAAAGTCACAATTTTTTCCACGATACTTGCTTTTCAGGGTAAAGCTAACACTACAAGAAAAACCAGCCAAAAATGACCGGAAAATCCTGACGGATATAATCCG
>OVBE01010583.1:1019-14875 GCA_900406425.1 Iberis pinnata
TTTCTTTTAATTACCTTGTTGCAAGATTTTTAATCTTTTGGTTTCATAGCATCTTATTACATTTTCTGTATTCGTTTCAGTTTCACTTTAGAGGACAACAACAAGAAGACTATTATACTCTATAAAGTGAAATATCCATCACTACTTACTGCCCATGGAAGTATAGTTCTAATTCAGACATTTTACTCACTTGAATATTATGTGCTATTATTAAAGAATTTTACTTATTTTTGGTGTTTGTAGGTCTGTCGAATAGCTGATACACCAAAAGGCTCAATGAAAGGCAAATGACTGTGATGCTTAGAGCCACCTGCCAATGGCCTTCGGTTAGGCAAGAAGTTATTGAATGAAACTATCTTTCTTTAATTTTGCATCCCTGTTTTTCTATTATTAGATGGTCAAGAACAGTGTATTTAACAATATCGAGCTTGTAAGCCGGGAGGTTGGGATGAATGTGACTGGTCTGCTTCCTTTAATTCAGGTAGAGTACTCCCGTCTCATATGGTCTTTTTATGTTACTATTTTCATTGATGCTGATGAACATATGTCTTTTTATATAGTTGAAATAAGATGTAGGTGTTCTACTCTAAGGAAGATGATTCTTCAAATAGGTATGTTGTAATAAGAGCTACCCAAGAAATAGATGATGGAGAAAGTGAAGATGCTGATGTTTGGTAGTAGATTGAAATAGTCTTTTTATGTAGTTGAAATACGATGTAGGTGTTCTACTCTGGGAAAGATGATTCTTCAAATTGGTATGTTGTAATGAGAGCTACCCAAGAAATAGATGATGGAAAAAGTGAAGATGTTGATGTTTGATATGTTTTATGGTTTTTAATGGTTGATTCCTTACTTTATGTAAATACTACTCTTTTGTATACATAGAAATGTTTTATGGTTATAATAAAATTATTTAATTTTTATTTGACAAACAATTCAAAAATATATTATAGCTACAAAAGAAATTCAATTGTATAATTATAATAATATAAATTGTAGGGTGCACATCAGAGAAAATAATAATATTAATTCTCGAGTGCAAAAAAAAAAAAAAATATTAATAGTCGGGTAATTACAACACAATAATAACACAAATATTTGCTATCTTTGTAAAACAAACTGCTATAGATGCAATCCAATTATAATACAAATTCAACGCTATTGAATATATAAAACTAAAGCTATTATTAAAAACCTTTAATAACAAATATACAGCATACATTAACTCCGCTATCTAAAGTGTCCGGCCTATAATGACGGGCGCTGTCAGAGTGTTTAATTATCCGCTATGCAATCCTACGATAGCGTTTTTCGACCGCTAAGAAAACGCATATTTCTTGTAGTGTCGATATTACAGTAAGCATGTTAAAACTTGGCGGTTCTTGGAAGGCGACCTCGTCCTCCGTGAAACCTTTTAGAACACTGCCGAACACAAAGCAAGAAATCTTGGCGCAAGATGGGAAGGTCCATACCAAGTGTCCTGAGTCGTTCGAGACAGAGTCTACGAACTGATGACAATGGAAGGCAAACCGACTCCTCACTCTGGGAACGCTAGAAAACTGAAGAAATTTCATTTCTAAAAAAAGAACTACGAATGGCTTGATCCCGACATGTGGGTATGTAGGCAGCCTCAATGAGGTTCAGCTGTCCCCCCCCCCACCCACCAAAAAAGGGGGAGGGGGTCTTCATTTGAATGAATGAACATATTCGGCTGTCCCCCCGCAATTAGTCAATGCGACATGGATTACAGGGTACCTCGACACTTCGGTCGAACCCCACATAAACATGTTTGGATATAAAAAATAAACAAACGTCATGAAAACGCACCAAGATCCTGACCAGACTCGGTTTCTAGAGAACATACAATCTCAAAACACAAAAGTTGAGCTCTGACTCGCATATATCCTGAAACCTAAAAGCAAGAAATCATTATTTAAGTGTTTTCTCCAAGCGATATATTGTTCAAGTAAGAATTTACTTGTTGCCTCACTAACAAAGTGAAACTTTACACCCGACTCAAAGCTAGTTGTGATGTTAAAGTATACATAAAATAAATCGAACCTAAGTTGTAGCACCCTGCTACTTAGTACAACAAAACCGATGAAACTTCAAAGATGGGAGAGCGACTCAGGAATATATATACTCTTCAGACGATAATTTGAGTACACACGTCCACATCACGGCCACTCCACAAACTAACATTCACTGCACATAACTCAGATCATGGAATTAACTCGTCAAGGAGATTGGCGTTCCATATGTCATCTTCATTACCAGATAACACACTTAAAAGAACACACACAACAAACGCAATGGAAATTTAGAACTTGAATTCCTTAACTGTTTTCAACAAAAGTGTAATTTTTACAAGGTCTTAAACGACATCTTCCCTAGAAAGGGGACACTTGTTCAAAAAAGAAAGAAAATGAGAGAGAAAGGAACATGACTTTACTCGTTTACATTGATTTTCCTTTCCACCACCTCTTCTGTAGCAGCATCGCCTTCGCCAACTGTCTTGTTGGTCGATACTCTTGGGGGGGGGGGGGGGTAACACCATCACCACATGCTAGAACCCCNCTAGTTCCCGTCCCTTCGCCAACCGCACCTGTTGATGTCCCAGGTAGGAGTGCGATACTGTCCTTACCCATCTCTTACGTCGGGACCCATGATATTACCACCGAATCCCGCGCCAATCTCCATAACTGATGTCCTAAGGCCACTTACTGTTTATGGGGTCATCGCATTGACATTCGATCCAACCACATTTAAAGGAGCAGAGAGTCAGAGGTCTTTGTCGGTCAACACGACTAGTTTCTCATCGCGAACCAGAGCGCCATAGGTGGCCACATCTGCCTGACACTTCACCAATAAGCGATCTACAACCTCGTCATCACCCTCTTTGACCACATTTATGATGTCGATCGAAGATTGAACCTGATTAAACATTGCGGTATTGAATTTGGTCTCCTTTCGCACGAATACGTGAGCTCAGATCTTTGTCAGCATGGCCTCAAACTTAGCAACCATATCCTCCTTAGCCTTAGTTAACGCTTCGCATTCAGCTTGGTGCCTATCGGCTTTCTCTTTGTAGAATTTTTCAGCCTTGGCTCTTGAAATCACTCGATTTTGATGCTTTTTAGTGGGTATTTATACTTTCTATTTGGCATCATTCAAGTATTTTCCATGTGTTTTTGGTATATTTTCATGATTCTAGGTGTTTTGAACGTTCTAGAGCAAAAAGGTGGATTTATCCACAAAATGGATGCTATTTAACGAATGCTGAAGCAGAGTTCAGCAGAAGAGCCAAAAGTTAATATACATTTTGAGATGTTGCTATGATTTGGATGAGCTTAGATTTTAACTCAAACTGGAAACGTGAGTTATCTTTCATATGAAAGTGATTTGAGGTCAATCCATTGAGGCAATCAAAAGTTATGGCGATTTTACTGAAGACTGGTCAAGCTATCTCGCAGAAGAAACATGTGCTGCACGTGATGGAGTGGATCAATCGATCTGTGTGAAGATCGATCGATCCAGAAGACTACCAAACTTACGAAAGTTTGAATCGATCGATCAACACTTGGATCGATCGATCCATATGCACGAGATTTTTTGAAGATTTCCAAAAAGACGTTTCCGTCCTCAAGACTTATCATTGGTTTTCCTTATTAGGTTTTATATTCTTTTTATTCTTTTTGAACTCTATAAGCTAGAGTCTTAGGGTTTTATTAGATACACAACTTACAATTTAGAACAAAATTCAGTTTACAATTTATTATTTTTGAGAGCTTTTCTGAGAGAGACGAATCCTGACACTTGTATTTGAAGAAGAATTCTAAACTCTCTTACTATTTTATTTAATTTGGTTTTTGAATATGCTTTATCTATTAATGATTGTTGATTTCTTGGCTATTTCTGAGTAGTCTCTTTGTTAGGTTTTAGGGATTTCCCAGGAAAAACAAGTTTTGATGGTTATGGTTTGACTTTAATGGATTTAATTTGTTAGGTTCTTAGTCTAGATTTTTTACCATTGCTTGAATTAGCTTGATCACCTAGTTCATGATTTTAGGCTAATAAATACAAAGGAATTTGGTTTATTTAATTCGACCAAGTCTAGATGAATAAGTGTCTCTACTTGAGGGAGTATTGTCTTTGATGCTTATGAACATATTGAATCTGTAATCACTGCATGATTTAATTGTCTAATTTAGAGATCTAAGATTTCGGGAGAAGGTTAGTCTTTATTTCTAGAAATTCTATCATAGGGATCTAATACTCCGGGAGGAGATTAGTCTATTGTCGTCTTTTGAGTTGAGAACTATTTTCGTTGTTAATCTTGCTTATCAACCTGAAATTCAAACCTGAATACATGTGGAATTTCCTTATCTCCTAGCGTTTTATTTCATTGGTTTACATTCATTTTTAATTTTTCGCTTTACTTTTCAATCGTTTCGAAAACAATCCCTCTTTTATTTTATCTTAGCTAGAATCAATTTTTAACTGAGATTCGCACTATCTGGTCCTTGTGGGATTCGACCCTTTACTATACTATGAGGATCTGTTCTCTGCAGTGTAGATTTAGGATTAAAACCTGAACCTATCATATTTTGGCGCCGTTGCCGGGGACCAATACAATGCCTTTTAAATTTTTCTTAGAGTCTAGTCTAAGATTTTTATTTTCAGTACTAATCTCGTTCTTTCTTCTTGTTTTTGTTTTGAAGGTGCATGACCAGGAGATCTGACAAATCACCTGAATTTCTCAACCTCACAAACAAAGAACTCTCAAGACTAGAACGTTTAAACCAGAAATCTCGAAGAAGCGCTAGTTCATCCACACCAATGGCTAATGACGTCATTCAAAATCCGATCATTCCCGTCGTTTCAATTGTCCAAAACCCTCCAGGATTAGAACAGATAAGACAGTTGGCACTCAACCAACAAGGAGAAACGGCAATCAAGTGCCGCCGATAAATCTAGAAGGAGATGCAAACCAGGGACGTGGAAACGCCAATCTAGGCGATGGTAATGGAGAAAAGCGAACAAGTCCCACCTAGACTGAATCAAAATTGCCCACCTCACCAAAACAAGGTACTAATTGGCAATTTCAACAACCTTGAAGCTTTCCTAGTTAACATGAATGCTCTCCACCTTCGACAGCCTCAGAGATAGGACTACAAGTTCCCATTTCAGCTGATCTAGTTGCTCAAACAAAACCAGTTTCATGGCTTGTCTACTGAGCATCCTATGGATCACATTGATAGTTTTGAAGACATTTGCAGCACAAATCAGCTGAATGGAGTCTCTAAAGACTTTGTGCATTGTAAGCTCTTAAATCATTCTTTAGCTAATAGAACTCTGAGGTGGCATAAGTTGTTACCTGCTAACTCAATTGAGACTTGGGATGAGTGTAAAGCCAAGTTTCTAAATCACTTCTACACCTTCACCAGAACAAATAATCTGAGAAGTAAAAAATCTCTCAATTTCAGCAAGGACAGGTGGAATCCTTCTATGAAGCATGGAATAGGTTTAAAGAGTACCTTCGGGAGTATCCCCATCATAGATTTTTGAGTTGAATCTCCTCAATACCTTCTACATAGGTATCGATCAGAAATACCAACTCTCTCTAGACACAGCTAGCAATGGCGATTTCATGATTAAACCTGTGAATGAAGCCTATAAGTTAATCTATAACCTTGCTGCTAGCAACAACAACCACTTTCCTGACTATGACTGAAGAGTGCGATCATCTAGTTCAGATTCTTCTGGATTAGCAGAGGTAAAGGAGTTTCTTACCTAGTTTCTAAAGAAACAAAATGAGAAGCATGTCAGTTTTGCTCAGGATGTAGAGAAAGTTGAAGATGATTGCTTTGCAGTCAATCAATCTGAGAACATCGAAGAAGTTAGCTATATTAATAGCCAATGAAAAAGAGTCTACAACCAAGGGTACAATCCATGTTATAACAATGGTAATTTGTCATGGAGGAGTACACATGTTTTGAATCCTCAAGATATCATCCCCATAATACCTTTCACAAAAGTCTGGGCAGTCATTTGGCCAGAAATCAGGTGGTTTTCAACAAGCCTCTCAAAAACGACGTAGGCTCTTGGACAAGCTCAGAGAAATGTCAGTAATGGGAACGATGGGATCTGCAAGCAAAACAGGCATGTTAGAATCACGACATTATCAACCCAAACGAGATTACCCTAGCACTTTCTACCCATGTTATGTGACCAGCGTGACGATGGAGACCGGCTCGGCTCAGGCATGGAGTGAAGGTCGAATTTCACAAAGAAATACCGTTCTTTCTAGTTATTAACTTTACTTGGGGGATTTGATAATAACTTGTACTTGGGAGCCAAACGAATGTAGTAAAAGCCGATGTGAAAACTAACTCCTGCCACAGTCTTGTTTAGAATATCGAACGTCGTCACTGTTTCGAACATGTCAATATCAAGAGTTAAATCCACTTCGGCTGCCCGCGTGAGGGCAATAACAACGGTACAAACTCTGCTGGGTGTCAGTTGGGATAAGGTGATGTTATACCGTGCGCAGTAGGCCACCAGAAGCTTGGGCAAGGGGAACCAAAGTCGCGCATGCTCGAAGTACTCCTCAAAAACGGAGGAGTACCCAGGCAGCGCCTCCCAAGGGAGCTCCGTCGGTGATGGGATCTTAAAATCAACCATTCCCCGAAGCCGCATTCGGGAAAAAATCACCGCAACGCCTTCGGTGGTTGATCTTGACGGTCCAAATCTGGGCCAGTCCGGTCTTCCCATTGACCGGAGGTAGCCGACGGATTGGCTTGAGAAGAACTTCTGACCAAAGATAGGGATCTCTCCTCATTCGCCGGAAGAATCGGGACATCACGAGAATCAATTTTTTTGGTGATTGGGGTCGTTGGGATGTCAGACGCCATTGGAGATTCAAGAAAAATTCAAAAAATCGATTGAAAGAGAAGGAGACATTTAAGGAGAACAAAGTTTACCTTTTCGTAAACAGAAGTGAAATCCCTAAAAAGAAAAGGGGGTATTTAAAGGGAAAAGTCACGAAACACTAAGGTCACCATCATTAAACCTACGGCGTAGGGGTGCGCGTGGTGGGGTCCACGTGAAAAAGGGTCATTTTTCGTGTATTGAAAGATTTCCTCAAGCGTGCAAAGTGACGTCATGACGATTCAAATTTCCATCTCAAATCCAACGGCTTAGGTTGCCTACCGAAATCCTACAGACAAGCTCCGCTACGCCAAGGGGGGATATACTGTTGATACCGAGGTTGTCACCTCAATCAATGACCCGATCTGGAGATTCGATCTGGCCAATCTTATTCTGGATATACCGACGTAGTCGTGGGCCCCAACCTAGGTTCATTGAGTTGGGCCTAAATAAGCCCAAACCGAGGTCACCTCGGCAGGAAGGCGGTTTAGTTAAATTAATGAATATATTATTTATAGGATAATTCCAAATAATGTTAAAGATATTCCCGAATATTTTAGAAGAATATCATGTAACCTAAATTTAACATAATTTTCTATCATGTATCTATAACTAGAGAATTTCATGGTAAAATTAGGGTATTCGATTCAATAATACTCACAAGATAATTCCAAGGAATAATTCTCTTAATCAATTATGTTTGGTTTAAACTCTAATTCAACACATAAAAATTTATTATATTAAAATATTAGTTGTATATAGTTTTTAAAATAGTAAAAGTACATTGAAATTTAGCTATAAAAATTTGAAGAGAAAAGTATTAAAAAAAATCAGTTGCAATAATACTATCATAAAAATAAATACTTTTATGGAAATAGTTTTGGTTGAAAAATATAACCAGATGAAAAATATTATTTGTAAAAATGTATAAAGATTTTAAAAAATTAAGAATAAATATATATTTAGAGGAAAATTACAATTATATCTTATTTCTAAAGAAAACTAATATAAAATAGGCATGAGGAGGGTTCGTACTCATGCTACTTTTAACCAATTGTGCTGCCTAGTTTGTATGTGTAACCTTAACAAAACTATTTTTTTTAAGTTTAAGTGGTGTCAAATGGACACCACTATGTTGACAAAAAAGGGTTTGGGAGTGAATTACTCATGTTTGCTACAAGGTATAAGCTAACGGTGTGCTAATTTTTTAAGAGCGATTTACATGCATTTTTAAAGAAAATAATTTAAAGAGATGTTTAAAAGATAATGTGAAGAATGTAACTAGATTCAAGAATTGTAGTTGAATTCCGATAAGCAAAATATAAGTTCGTACAAGAAGTAGAGCAAGTTGCCAAAAAGGGTGACTTAAGTCCAGTTGCTCGTGAGTCCCCTTCAGAAGCCTAGAATTTCGTTATCTTCTTTTCGTAGCGTTTAACTTTTATATACTACCTTTTTAGGTTATTTAATGACTTAGAAACGTGTTCTTGCACAACTCTTTTGTAATCCACAAATCAAACAATGAAATGAACATTTAGAGCTTACTTTGAATTTTTTGTTTTTTTTTTTTGTCGAAATATATGCATAGAATTTATGATAAGAGTTTTACAAAAGGATTGGAGTTTAACCTCCTAACTAAAACTGCTAAACTATCAATTACAACAAGTTCGTATCTGAGAACATGTACAAAAAAGAATACACAAATAATACTAAGCCGTAAAATATCTTGTAGGAGAATGATAGAGGTCTTGTGACGTAACATAGAACCATGACAAGAAGCATGAAACTTTTGTAGGAGAAGCATCAAGCTTGCATAGTCATTTTTGACATGTAAATCTTTGAATCTGAGGGTATTGATTGTAAAGAGTGCTTCTCTAACTCCAACAACTTCAGCTTGAAAAGGGTTTTCCACATGAAGAGCTAAAGAAGATCCGTAAGCAAGAACATCTCCATTCCGAGTGAGCAACCATCCAAATCCAATTCTATCATGATAAGAGATCCAAGAAGCATTTGTATACAAAGTAAGTGCATTAGAATCTGTAGTTAGTGATTGCACATTAAGAGGTGAGAATAAAATAACATCCCTAGCACACTCTTTGTTTTAATTATGAATTGACTGCCATTCTTGGAAACTTGTAATAGCCATGTTAATAACCTCTGGAATGCTTTTTCTAATTCCATTGAAGACCATATCATTCTTGAACTTCCAAATTCTCTATAACAGATAGACTGCAAACTCTGGAGAGTGATGCATAATGTTCTGATTGTATTGAAGCAATTCCTTCAAAACATGGATATGGTCTGGAGTATGTAAGTCAGCCGGATAAGAAACCATTGGGGATAGAGTCCAAATTTCTTTGAATACCCGACATTCAAAGAAAAGATGAATAACAAATTCATGAGCTTCCCCACATAGGTGACATGTTGGATCAACCATAATTATTCTTTTAACCATTTCCGTACCAACTGCTAGCTAATCATTTATGAATCCATTTCCAGAGGAAATGTTTTAGTTTTGGTTGAACTGACAAAGACCAAATGGATTTGGCTACATCACTGGAAACTAAGGTAGAAAATTATGAATTACGAAATTGGATGAGATACCTTCTATAACTAGACCTGAGGAAGAGTGATCCCAAATAGGTTTATCAGGAATTCCTAATGTGTATGGCCTAAGTAAAGACAACATAGTGAGATCTTCAGGAGCTAGACAAGATGTAGAATATGATAGATTCCAATCCTTTCCATTAGCATAGAGAAATTTATCAATAGTCATGTCCAAGTCTGCAGAAAATGTTGGAGGAAGTGCTAGAGAATACATCTGTTTGGGCAACCATTTGTCCTTCCAAATACGTATTGTTTACCATTACCAATCTCCCAATGGATGTTATGTTTGATCAACTCAAGACCTCTATGAATGCTTTTCCAAGCATAGCTATGACCCTTTTTATACTAAGAATCTAGCAGTGAAGATTTAGGAAAGTATTTTAATTTATATACTTGGCTTAACAGCAAATGTGGTTCATTGATCATCCTCCAACTCTGCTTAGCAAGTAGGGCAGTGTTAAATGCCTTTAAATCTTTGAAACCTACACCATCAATATTTTTAGGTTGAGTTAACTTCTACCTGGATACCTAGTTGATACCAGCTTTAGTTGCAGAGGAATTCCACCAAAATTTACACATCAGGAAGTTAATTTTCTTAAAAAAGAATATGGTAATAGGAAACAAGACATCAGATAAGAAGGTATGGCAATGACCACAACTTTTAGTAATATCTCTTTACCAGCACAAGATAAGTACTTAACAGACCAGTTGTTAATTTTGCACTTGACTCTCTGAAGAATATAGGAAAAGGAATCTGATTCATTCTTACCTATAAGCTCAGGCATACCTAAGTACTTACCAAATCCTCCAATATGTCTTATTCTAGTTAATCTTAAGACCATTCTTTGAGTTCCCAAGGTACAATTGTTACTGAACAAGACAGAAGACTTTTGAAAGTTAACCTGCTGACCTGAGATTTTGCCATAGTGTTTCAGGGTGTCCTTGAGGTTTCTACAATCATCATCATATGCTCTGGAGAAGATCAAACAGTCATCTACAAAGAGAAGATGAGAGATTGCTGGTCCCCCTCTACTAGCCTTGTACCCAAACATTAGTTGCCTTTTAACCAAATCTTGCAACAGAAAAGATAAACCTTCAGAAACTAAGAGATATAAATATGGGGAAATTTAGTCTCCTTGCCTAATACAATTAGTTGGGGTAATGTGGCCATATGGATTTCCATTAATCATAACAGAATAAGTTGGTGATGATATGCAACTATAAATCCAGGAACGCCATGTTTCTGAGAAACCCAACTTATGTAACATGAACATCAAGAATTGCTAGCTAACTTTATCAAAAGCTTTAGTTATGTCAAGTTTTAAGGCCATGGCTGGTACTTTTCTTTTTCTATTTGTTAATGAGTGTATCAGCTCTTGAGCAATCAGTATATTATCAATGATTTTTCTTTGGTTGATGAAAGCTGATTGATTGATAGATATAATGCTATGAAGGAGTGGTAAGACGATTGGCTAGTATTTTTGATATCAGTTTGTATGCAATATTTGCCAAACTGATAGGTCTATAATCTTTAGGTTTTTGAGGGCTTTGGACTTTAGGTATTAGACAGAGGTAAGTGTGATTTTTCCCAGGAGGCAATGTACCTTGAGCAAAGAATTGATGGATATACCTAAAGATGGAATGTTTAATGGTAGACCAATGAGCTTTGTAGAAATCAACAGTGAAGCCATCTGGCCTAGAGGCCTTAGCATCACCCATCTGCTTCAAGGCTTGTAAGATTTCCCCTTCTGTTACCATCTTGGTCAGCTGAGTATTCATCTCTCCTGTAACTCTAGGCTGCAAAGTAGAGAGACAACTATAATCTTCAGAAGCAACATCAGTATAATCAGAAAACAGACTGGTAAAATAATCAATAAACACTGCCTATATCTTTTCAGGACTCTATTGGAGTTGAACGGAACCATCCTCCACCATTGCAATGCGATTGTGACTACGAAGTTGCTTTAACTTGGAGTGGAAAAACTTAGAATTCTTATCACCATGAGTCAACCATAAAGCTCTACTCTTTTGTCTGAGATATGCTTCCTCTTGTAGATTGTCCTGTGCTAACTTTGATTTAAGATCTCTAAGTTGGCAATAATCCACTTAATCTGATTCATAAATATTATGGATTTGAAGCTTAAGATCATGTATGAGCTTGGCAGTATTCTATTTGTGATCTTTTTTCCACTGAAGAAGCCCTTGTCTACAATGCTGAAGAGCCTCCATAAACTATGCAGGAGACAAATGATGACAATGTGTGGCCCATATGTTGTCAACTTCTTGTTAACCTCTGGAGAATCCTTCCATCTTCCATTATATATGAAAATGTGCTTACCTTTCCATTGCTTTTCATTGGTATCCAGAAGCACATGCCTATGATCAAATGAACTCCAATTAAGCAGCTTAACAAATGCACCAAGGTACATCTCCAGCCAGTCTATGTTGCCCATTACACGATCAATTCTTGTTTTCACTGTATGATTGTACCTCCTCCCACACCAGGTATATTTACCACCAAAATATCTCACATCATCTAGTCTAAGAGATGTAATCATGGTTCTGAATTGACAGAAGGATGCTTCTGAACGGGATAGACCCCCAAATTTCTCAATATTTGATCTTATTTCGTTGAAATCATCAAGATACAGTTGAGGATTGTGAGTCAATCTTGAACTGCCATAAGAACGTTTAAGAAACTGCTAAAAATGATTACATGCCACACGTGAGGGAGGACCATATAGGTAAATAAGTTTGAAAGTATGACCTTCAGTAGTTAGCCAAAATACATTATTGTGAGGGGATGGAGTTGCAGGAGGCTCAACACATACTTCTTGATTCCAAAAGATTGCCAAACCTCCTTTTTTTCCCACCAGTGACACTACATAACTACCATTATAGCCTAGCCGAGAACCAATACTTAGTACAAAACTGTCCTCTGTCATAGTTTCCGTAAGGAACATCAAATCCAGATTATACATGGATTTGATACCAAAAAGATTTTGGACTGTCAGCGTGTTCCTAATTCCCTGATAGTTCCACTGACATATTCTCATTATGTGGGGGGGGGGTGGTTTCGGGGTATCCACCCTCCCCTTGATGATTAGTGAAGAAAAAAACTTAGGTGGAATCTGTTTACTTGATGAAGCTGTGTCTTCTAGGACTAGAGCTTCAACTTTACGTTTTCTCGTATTCTCAATGAGGAATTTACCACTTCTTTGCATTGATTGAAGAGCTGGTACAATGGGAATATCAGGTAATGGCAAACCATTTATTGGTGTAGGGGGTAGCTCTAAAGGTATATACTGAGGAACTTCTGCATCGTGATCAGCATCACACAGATTTTCATCATGTTTGAGAGAACCACACTTAAAGCTGAACTTACGGAGCTTATCGAATTGGGATCAAGGTGGGAGCTTCAGCTCTCTGAAATTGAATATGCAGAGCAAAGGTGTGTTTTGTATTTACGTTCATTGTTATTTTTGCCCAAGCTTCAGCTGGCTTCTCATTATATGGCTCCGGAAGATGAACCTCCTCTACAGTTCCCAGATTCTGGCCTATTTCTTTTAGCATAGCTTCATCCCTATAATCTTCTGGAATATTGTGGAATTGGACCCAGAAAGAGATGGTTTTGAAGATAGTCAGGAAACAATCTTTTAGTCCAGTGATCCGTAAGAAGCATCCAATCCTTGAAAGACCATGGTCCATCTTCAAGGACATGCATGAGATGATTCTCAGTTTTAAAGAAAATCTGAACCGTTTGATCGTCAATAACCCGACTTGTAACTCTACCCTCCAATTTCCAAGCTCTTGGTAAAGTTTGTTTTAACACATAAACCTTTTGATGAGTTGGATTGACACACCTAACTAGGAGACTGAGACGATTCTGGGATTCTCGCCTCTATTGGCCATCAAGAGTAGGATGAAAAGGTAAGCGTTCAGACCCAAGATTCAAATTCTGCAGATTTTTCCAGAGATCATTCGCCATTGAAGAGAGATGGAAAGGTGAAAAGGCGAAGTCAGAGAACTTAGCTGAGGAGATATGGAGAACTTAGAGTCGAGGACATGCCTGAAAGTAGTAGTAGGGTGCAGAGATGAGAAACCGCAAGATACGGAGCCAGAGATCGCATGCAGTGAAATTAGAGACCCTAGAAACAGGGAAGAGAAGAGGAAAAATGAGATCGGAAGGAAGTCGGAATTCAGCCGAAAATCGTCTTTAAGAAAGAGAATTATTTCTTCTTAGGGTTTTATTTATGAATAAAATCTCAGAGAAACTTGTGAATTTTTTAGTGACATTTTGATTTAAAAAAAAATATATATAT
>OVBE01010584.1:0-14872 GCA_900406425.1 Iberis pinnata
AATTTGGAAACAATACGTCAAAAACCATCAAATTTATTATCTCCGAAATTTTGCTCATAATTAGCAAGTATCAGACCAAATTTTAATTTGATTTTCAAGCCTTTGGATTTTTCCCCAAAATTCTAATCTCAAATTCCAGATTTAAAAAAAAAATTGAAAATATTTCATAAAATATTTTGTTTCCCAGTTTTATAAATCCGAAAAATAATATGCAAATATTATGACATAATTTGCATAAATCAGATTAGATAATATTTTGAAATTACTAGTGAGGACAAAAATATTCCACTCTAACAATTTCACGAGAAAAATTAGTAACTAATTTATGAATAACATATTGCATAAATATAGAAACACCACAATTTTCTCCATAAAAATCTCGCTTAATAATGGAATAACAAGCCATCATTTTTTTTTTCCACACCGGAATGTTCTACAATTTTTCATTAAATAAATTTGCAAAATACCTATCATATGTTTTGAAAGGGAGCGACTAAATTGAGTCACTTGATTTGTCACAAACCAATGATCACCACCACATTAAATCTGCAATTTAAACTCATTAAATTGAAAAATACTAACACAAAAGTTACTAAATGTAAATAAAACGTTTGTTTTGACAAAGTCAATAAAAAATACACAATTATTCTCTCTAATGACCATGGACTAGATGAGAGCTATTATGGAGTGAAGGTTTCGATTTGGACCAAGTCAATAATTGAATCACGTTTCTTTTTTTCCTTTTCTAATCCAATCGATATGAATCAAAATTTTCATAATGAATTAAAGAAACTTGTTCCAAAAATTTGTTCAATACGTGACAAAACTTGGAAACAAAGAGTCCTCCAAACCTGTTCCATATCACGTTAGTAACAATACAATTTATCAAAAATAAATTGTGAAAATTCAAAACAATATCACCAGTTTTTTTTTAATTGTTTGTTGAATATATCAACTCGGATCTACATGGTTAGACCACGGTAGATCGTTCAAATATGTTCTTACAACCAAAAACAACTTCACAGTTATCATATTGTTTAGTGCATAAGCAATAATCGATTTTTGAGTTAAGACTGTAGGTCCTTAATTTATACAAGAGGAACAATCTAAATAATTGCAAAGTAATGGATAAGAAACAGAGATAAAATACAAGTATACCGCATAACAGTTCAGATAAAATCTGATTTTTACAGCGAGAAATATCTCTTTCCTTAACTCAAAAATCGCCATGTAGTGTGACGGTTGAATGACGATTAGAGTCCCAGTATAAAACTGCATGATTTCTTTTATTCGCATCACTCGAATAAACGTCTAACGAACCATAGTTTATGTGTACTCTCAAACAGGATAGGAAGAAGAATAAAAGTATTTTGAGAAGAGAAGTGTGTGTGGATCTCTAAGATGTTGGATCTTGTCTCCTTATATAGGAGATGAGGAGACAAGACTCTTTGTCTTCACCATGTAGTCAAACCACCATTACTCACATTTAACATTATACTTTATGTCAAATTTGGTGGTTACAAAATTGAATAATAAAATCAAATATTAATTCAATTTAAGGAGAAGAGTTTTATTTGACCAAACTTTAATTCTCTTTGTTATTATGAGAATTATTATGTTTTGACCAAATATAATCCTCCATCATATGATATGATGATAATTATTTCACTTTGACCAAAATAAAATACATGTAATGACTGATTACATAGATTTATTTTTGCATCATAGGTTATTGAGTCAATGCTCATATACCCGAACCAACATATAAACCAACACCCGAATCCGAGCACTACTCAATTCGGTGCGCGCGCATATAGTTTAGTATGTGTTCACTATTTCCTCCATAACAAAGTTTTGAGCTCCTCCATTAAATGTATATCCGATTTATGCTATACAAGCATCAAAACTTGGACAAAACATTTCTTATTCAAACTAACTCTAATTGAGTAAAATTTGAGTTCCAACATATACTTAGTTTCCTTGCACCAAAAACACAAAATGGTATTTTNTATACTTAGTTTCCTTGCACCAAAAACACAAAATGGTATTTTTCGGAAAACAAACACAAACGCAAACATTGTATCTTAGTACTTGTAACTTAAAGTATGTCATTTATCTTAATGAATATTCGGTTCTTTCATTTATGTAATTAGAAAAGCAATAATTGTGAAGTTCTTGTGTACCGGTGAGCAACATATTGATATTCTCATCACAACTTTAGAAGAAGTTGAGTTTGTAGTGATTCGAGAACACTATTAGGAGTGAAAAATTTCGAGCAAAGTCACGACTAAGAAGGAGGATATGAGATGTATCTCATTCGACAAAGCTGCATCCAAAGATCTATAAACTAAACAAAGAAACCTGAATTTCACCTTATTTGACGTAGCAAAACCGCACCTAAAATACTTTCGGTATCGGATTTTGAAATCTTTGAAACTATATGTTCCATGCGCCACACATCTTAAGTACGCCCATGACTCTTCCTCTTGAACGTACACTTGATGATCCATTGTGTTAAACGAATTCAAACCTGAAACAAAAAGAATCATGAAAAGTAAAACAAGAAATTTACATTTTATATAATGAAATCAAGCTTATAGAGCATGGAACAACAAAAGGAGACCACTAAACGCCTATCTTGACACCAAACTTGCATTCAATTTCGAATCAATTTGAGAATTGTTTTGAGTTAAGATAGACAGGTTTGGGTTTTGAGTCAAATATACGCAACCTTAGATTGATTTGTAAACTGAAAAAGATAGATCATCTAGAGCAAAAGATCTGAAACAGGCAAATTAGTAGTAGCATTAACATTAACAACAAAATCCCAAATACAATAAAAAGACATCACAAACTGTAAATTGTCTTTGATCCCACAATAAAATATCATTTTTTTACCTTCTTTTACATCTTCTAAAACCCATTTTCTGGCATTTTTGTTCAATGAACTGGGAACTTCTTCTCCTTCTCCTAACTCTTTGGTATTTTTAACTTCAAGGTCTAGCTCTCTTGTTACTGCAACTTGGACATTTGTAATGCTTGATGTGTTCTGCTTTTGCCGGTGTTATTTTCACACATTTTCCATGAAACCATTTCTCACAGGCATCACAGCAAATCCAGAACTCATCTGTCCCATAACTGTCTCCACAAGCACCACAAACCGCACCTTGTTCATCATCTTCGTCTTCATCCTCATCTTCACTATCATCTTCTTCTTTTGGTGGTGGGGATGACATCTTTGAAACCTTTGTGAGGCCTGATTCTGATTGGCGAGACTAAAGAAAATAAAAAGAGACAATGACTTAGAAGAATGATGAGATAAGAAGATAAAATGGAGTTAACAAAAAGTTACCTTGATGCCGCTGGATTTGCTTTTGCTATTGCTGTCCTTGGACTGCTTTGCATTGCCAGTCACAACCTCAAATATGGTTGGGAGCTCATTTATCATCTGGAAGAGCCTCTTCCTGAAAAACAATCAAATTATCAGATATGCTTAGAGTCAACTGATAACTTAGTTGTTTGGCAGACTAGAATCTAAATAAGAATTTTTTATGAGAATAAACAGGAACCGTCAGCTAAAGAACTACACGTACAGAGACTTTAATTTACGACCCCGAAACCCTACACCAATAAAGAATAACCAACTCATTTTGCCCAACCCTTATATCATGTTATCTCTCATCTAACGGATTCACAGAGTGTTGCTAAGCTATCTACACAGCTACAGTCCAATGCAAACTGTCTAGGCTAATTACAATTATGTTTGCGCACTAGATTATACAAGAAATAGTAATCAGAAATCGATGAACATATTACAAATCACACATATTGACCTGAATCCTATATCTCAATAAAGCTGGGCCAGTTTGGTTAAATTTATAAAACTTGAGACTCAAATTCTGTCTCACAAAAGATAGAAACTGAAAACCCCTTACGAAAAGAAGCTAATAGAGTTGAGCCCATTGAACAAGATCAAGCGAATAAGGGAAAAAGAGGAAGCACACATTGTGAGTATAAACCTTACCACACATGACTACATGTAATATCATCACACACTAGGAAGACTGAGGCTAAGTACGAACTTTACCTTTCATTCTTACCAAACCCAAAACGTGCACCAAAGTAAAATGCAACAGAAAGCAGCCATGAATCACTGTGAACTGCAACCAAAGAAACCCAGTCTTTTTCTTGCATCCCGTCTCTTGCGAAGTTGATGCCTAAAGCAGGTTCAGGAAGCTCAGGAGGAACTTCATCCACTGGAAGATTAACCTCCCATGTCTCATTTGGAAGTCCATAGAGGCACAAGTTCTCCTTCTCTGCATATATAAAAATGTAACTACTTAAAAGAAACAGAAACCACTCAGGGGACCTACTCAATCTTTAGCTGCAAACATGTAACAAATCACTATCCAAAATGGATTAGATAGACAACAGAACAAATCCGAGGACAATGCAAGTCAAAGATATAGTTTTTAAGCAGAGGAGGAGGAAACTAGAAAGGTGACTACTATCTGAGATATGAGGTCGCTAAAACGATAAACACGATCACTATGATTTATTGTAGGAGTTTGTAATTGATAATGATTGATAAGTGAACAAACTCATGAATGACAGATTTGGTACTAACAAATCTCGAACAACAGAAAGACTATGAAGAAATAACTCACCAGGATCGCAAGATTGGTAAAACTTCACCATATCTGCATAAACAAACAAACAAACAAAAATATCCAGAATCGTCAAATCTCACGAAAACAGAAGAAACCCACAATAATAGGGTTTTGCTCACGAACTAAGTACAACCCAAACGCAACGAATTCGTAAAATTTACAGAACGAAACTCACCATTTGTGAGAGCCTTAATCAGACCAGCTCGTCGACCTTTGAAGTCGCTAAAGACCTCTTCAACAGTTCTAGGTATAGGATGGATTCCCTCCATTTATCTGAACCAACGAGTACACAGACGATGTAGCCGGAGAATGAATTTAACCTCACAATCGCCGGCGAATGTGAGTATTCCGGTGAAATCCCAATCTGAGACCAATGCTTCAAGGAAGCGAGCAAAAGAACACAGAAGGAAGAAATTTCAATTTGGGTTCGGGGAATCTCAGAGTTAAATTGGAAGAGAAGAGCGACAAACCCTAAGTACTGAAATGATAAGGAAAAGATCGGAGATAGTTTTGGGGGATTGGGTCATAAACAAAAGACAACATGGGTAATTACATATTAATAAAAGGGTTTTCTGACACTATTTGGTTTTTACATTTGAAAATGATCATATTGGAAGTCTGTAGAAATTACAGTTATGTTTGCGATTATGTTGCAAGAAAATGTTATAAAATTTTATATTTATTATATTTTACTCTCTTTTTATCGGAAAAATAATTTTTGGTATTCTCAACATACCATAAAACATTAAGTATATTATAAAAATACCATAATTTCCCAAAAAAATTTAAAAATACTACAATAATATTTTTTTCTAAAAATGCTACGAAATTTGAAATAACTTTAAAATTTCATATTTAAACTCTAAAATTTCAAAATCAAACTTTACTTCTTTCAAAACTAAATGTTTATTACAATATTTTACTTTAACTGATTTATAAAGATTCTTTTTATTTGATTTTAAATTATATTTGTTAATTATTTATATTTTGTGACTTTGTAATAATAGAACAGAGATAAATTGAATAAAATTTATGTGTTTTATTAATATTTATGAAAAAACTATAACATGAAAGTAACTTTAATAAGTTTTATGATATTGTGATATAATGTATAATTTTGAATAATTGTATGTTTTTAATTATCGATATTATAAATTTGTAGTTGTAAGTATTTTTATTATTTGAATTATGATTAGCAAAAATAATTGATTCTTGAAATATAAAATTCACTATGTTTGAATTTTCGTTGTATAAATCCTATTCTTATGTAAAGCTAATAATTCTCTATAATTGTAGTCTATTTATATTGATTTTAATAAAATGAAACTTGATCAGGATTTAATCATCTTCTATGAAACCTTTTGTTTCTCAAACTTCAATGGCAGCCACTCCCTCGAATCTCAATCGTGCTTTCGGTGTAACAAGCATCAAATCTCACATTCCGTTGATTCATGATCTCAACGATCATAACTACGATGCTTGGAGAGAGTTATTGCAAACTCATTGTCTCATATTCGATATTCTTGGACATCTCGACGGGACCACTCTACCAACAAACGCCAATGATGAAAAATGGTACAAGAAAGACGGATTGGTAAAAATGTGGATCTATGACACTTTGACGCCATATCTTTTTCGCAACTCTTTCAAACCAGGAGGAACAGCTCGGGATGTTTGGATTCAGATGGAAAATTAATTCCGTAACAACAAAGAAGCCCGAGCCATTCAACTTGACAATGAACTACGGACCATCAAGATTGGAGATCTCTATGTTCACAAATACTGTCAAAAGCTCAAGTCCCTCTCCAATATCCTTGGAAATGTTGACGCTCCCGTTAATGACCGAACATTGGTCATGTACCTCCTCAACGAATGCTTTGATAACATCATCAATGTTATCAAACACAAGGATCCTCTTCCCACCTTTGAGGCTACAAAATCAATGCTGGAAATGGAAGAGACTAGACTCATATTCTCGACAAAACCTACTATCGCTCACATTAATCACCCATCTTCCGCCTATGTACTCACTATAATAGACCAGCCTTCTGTTATCAGCAATTGTGCTCCTTCGTCTCGACAACAGCAGCAGAGGAATGGTTGCCGAAATTTCAACAACCGATCTCGAGGTCGTGGAACTCCTCGACAATCACAACCGCAAGGCACTCCTCAACGGCCTCAACAGTTTTGGGCAAGCATATACTCTCACTGGACCCATCATATCATGCCTTGGATGCAGCAAATTCAACCTCTTGTAACTAGTCTCATGGTATTCTAGGGTCTCGTCTCATTGCCTCACCTCAACAACCCTTTAATCCTCAAGCTAATTTTGTTGATGGAACAATTATGCCGACAGGTGACGATGCTCAGGCATACAACACTGCAACCTTCATTGATCCTTCATCAACCGACTGGTACATGGACGCCGGACCCACAACTCACCTAGCTAACTCCACATGCATGATCTCTTCTGGCCTTAATCATGATATTTTACACTCTGTCATTGCCAAAAATGGATCAATTATTCATGTAACTTCCTCTAGTTCCTCTTTTATACCCTCAAAATCTCGATCTCTTCGGCTTAAAAACGTCCTAGTCACTCTAATTTTTTTTTTAAAAAACCCTAATTTCAATTTGTAAATTTACAACTAATAATTGGTACGATGTTGAGTTTGACCCGTTTGGCTTTTCTGTGAAGGATCTTCACACTCAAGAGATTCTAATCCGCAGTAACAGCAACAGCAAGCTCTACTCAATTTCCAGTGTTCCTCTTCATGCCACTTCTGCGTTTCTAGCTTCTACGGACATATGGCATCGTCTCTTATATAAATCAGTTTTCAATATGTTCTTGTCAACAAATTTCTTGCTTTTAATAAAAATGTTCATGTTAATTCTTGCGTGGCATGTAATCTTGGAAAACACTTGAAATTACCTTTTTTATAGATCGATTTTTTTGTGACAAAAGCCTTTGATTTAATTCATGTTGATCTATAGTCTTCTCTCATTTCAAGTATTAGCGGCATTCGCTATCATGTTCTCTTCTTGGATCACTACACAAATTTTCTATGGGTTTACCTTCTTAGACGCAAAAGTGATGTATTTTTCAAATTCTTACACTTCATGCGATACATACAAAATCAATTTAGGTCTACGATAAAAGCTTTACAATGTGATAAAGGGGGGGGATACAATAATAGTAGATTCCATCAATACTTTGATTCTAATGGAATTCAGTTTCGTTTTTCATGTCCTCATTCTTCTCAACAAAATGGAAAATCCGAAAGAACGATATGAACCATAAACAATGGAATTAGATCACTTTTGTTCCAAGCTCATCTCTCTCCTAATTACTGGGTAGAAGTTCTTCTTACAGTACTTTACATCCTCAATCTTCTCCCAACTAAATCAACAGCCAACAGTGTCCCTTTCACCCTTCTCTTCGACAAACAACTGAAATATGATCATCTCCGCGTTTTCAGTTGTCTCTGCTTTCCAAACATCAAATACTCCAATATGTTCAAGCTCTCTCCTTGAAGTGTGCCTTGTTTATTCTTAGGATATTATACCCAACATCATGGGTATCGATGTCTCGATCTCAAAACAAGAAAATCATAATCTCTCGTCATGTCATATTTGACGAATCTGTCTTTCTTGTTGCTCAAACAAATGTCACAGAAAAATCATATTCTTTCCTTTATAATGATGCAAACATTTCACCTTTGTTTCGCCACATCCTCACTGCTCATTCTCCTTTGTTCTTTCCATCTTTGGCACCTCCTTCTGAGTCGGTTGCATCGTCTTCCACATCAACCTCATCGCCTCGTGTACTTGCTCATGTTCCTCTTCACACGATGACAACCAGAATCAGACACGAAATTCATAAGAAGAAACAAATATTATCTCTTCTTACCTCTGTTTCTCTTCTTCCTTGCGGCCACTTAAAGGCCCTAAATGATCACAATTGGTCCACCGCAATGAATATCAAGATCGATGCCATGCTTAAGAGTAAGACATGGGATCTAGTATATTGTCCGATTAATACTAATATTGTCCGCTCTGTATGGTTACTCAAGCATAAGTTTGATGCAGATCGACAACCTAATCGCCATAAAGCTCGTTTGGTGGCTAATGGAAAATCCCAGGAATATTGTGTAGATTATATCAAGACTTTCATTCCGGTGGTGAAACCAACCACCATTCAAACAGTTCTTCACCTAAGCTTGTCTTGAAGCTGGCCTATACATCAATTGGATGTACCAAACGCCTTCCTACATGACACATTAGATGAGACAGAATAAATGCATCAACCATCATGATTTGTTGATCAATCACGGCCTAATTATGTGTATAAACTGAATAAAGCGATTTACGGTCTCAAGCAAGCTTCGAGAGCTTGAAATACTCACTTTGCCCAATATCTCTGTCTGGTTTTCGAATATGCCTTAGTGATGCCTCGTTTTTTTTTTCTCAACAAATGGACAAATGGCATATATACTTTTTATGTCGATGATGTGATCCTAACATCATCTACTTCATCTTGTTTACAACAAATTATTTCTAAGCTTAAGTTTGAATTTCCAATGATAGATATGAGCAAGCTAAGCTATTTTCTAAGAGTGAAGACATATTTCAACGAAGCAAGCTTATTCTTGAGTCAATCCACTTATGCAACTGATATTTTACAGAGAGCAGGTATGTCTGAGTGTAAACCTTGCACCACACTCGTAGACTTGAAGCAGAAGCTCTCTGCAAATAGTGGTGAATTTCTTGAAGACTCCACTTTCTATCGTAGTCTTCTCGGAGCCCTACAATATCTCACCTTAACCAGACCCGACATCTCTTAGGCTGTAAACCAAGTGTGCATGTTTATGCATCAACCTCGTTGGCCTCACCTAGATGATCTCAAACGTATATTATGTTATATTCAAGGAACTCTGCATCACGATTTACAAATGGTAAAGACATCTTTGGACAATTTGATTGCATATTCTGATGCCGATTGGACTGGGTGTCCCGACACTATAAGATCAACTTCCGGTTATTGTGTCTACTTAGGTTCAAACATGATCTCTTGGTCTTCAAAATATCAATCTACAGTCTCGAGATCTATCTCTGAAGCTGAGTATAAAGGATCAAAAATACAGTGGTTGAACTCTGTTGAATCCGCAATCTACTTCTTGAACTGCAATGTCCTTTCAAGAAAGCTTCAGTGGTTTACCGTGACAATGTTAGCTCCATTTACTTGACTCCAAATACTATTAAACATCAAAAGACCAAACATGTAGAACTTGACATACACTTTATCCGAGAGAAGGTGGCTTTTAAGACATGTCAAAGTATTACATGTTCCCATTTCATTACAATTCGCATATGTCTTCACCAAAGGTATGCCTACCTCCTTGTTCAATGATTTTTGATCCAGCTTAATCATTATCTCACCGACGCCTAAACTAAGAGAGGGTATTAGATAATGAATATTATCTTGTAATTAGAATAATTCACTCTGTTTGATTTTCTGTTGCATAGCTCTTTGTCACAAGAAGAATGAATTGGAAAAAGAGATCTGACTTTATTGATATCGAATTCACATATATATAATACCGAGTTGTAACAAACTACAGAATCCTAACAAACTTGTATATATCTGAGTATATTTGTATATATCGCTAATATTCCCCCCTCAAGTTGGAGTGTAGAGATCAAGAACACCCAACTTGGGCAACAAATGATCAAACTGGGACCGTCTGAGAGGCTTAGTAAGTATGTCCGCGAGCTGATCTTGAGAGCGAACATGATCGAGTGTGATGAGTCCTTCTTGATAATCATCCCGAACTCTATGACAATCTGCCTCTATATGCTTCTTCTGCTCGTGGAAAACGGGATTACTCGCGATGTGCAAAGCAGCTTGACTGTCACAAAAGAACTTCATCAGATTCAAACGTTGTACACCAAGATCCCGACACATGTTAGTAACCCGCTTGACTTCCGAAAGTGCAAACGCCATAGCACGATACTCGGCCTTATTTGAAGAAGCAGAGACTGTCTGTTGCTTCTTAGTTTCCCATGAAATTGGAGAGTCACCAAGAAGAACAACATAGGAGCTCAAGGAACGATGGGAAAGGGGACAAGAGGCCCAGTCCGCATCGCAAAAGACTTGAATTTCCAGCTTAGAATAAGACCGCATGACGATCCCTTGACCAACGATGCTCTTAAGGTAACGAACGGCCTTCAGAGCAGCCTCCCAATACGAAACACTAGGAGTGCTCATGGATTGAGAGAGCAAGTGTACAGAGAAAGCAAGATCCGGCCGCGTGAACAATAGATAGACTAGACAACCCAAGAGACAAAAATAACGACGAAGTTGATCGAAGAATGGTCCAGAGTTTGATGCAAGCTTTTGATTCTGGTCCATAGGTAGAGATGATGGCTTGCTTCCAAGAAGACCAGATTCTGTCACGATATCCAAAGCGTACTTGCGTTGAGACAAGAACAAACTATCATGCGATCGGGCCAGCTAATACTGAGGAAGTACTTAGTCGGACTGAGATCCTTCATGTGAAAACAAGTACTAAGATAAGCTTTGAACGATGTGACAGCCTGCACACTATTCCCACGCACAAGAAGATCATTGACATAGACCAATACGCGCAATTCAACACCATCTTTGGACCAGATAAACAAAGAGTAATCATAATAAGATTTCGTGAAGATGTAAGATACCAAAGACGTTGAGAGCTTAGAAAACCAGCACCTTGGTGCTTGTTTAAGTCTATATAGTGACTTACACAATCGAAAAACCTTAGAAGAATCCGCAAAGCAAAATCCCGGCGGTGGTTTCATATAGACCTCTTCCTTAAGATCACCGTGCAAGAAAGCGCTATGGACATCCATTTGATGTACATACCAACTATTCGCAGCCACAACAGCTAACAATGCACGGACTGTCGCCATCTTTGCAACATGTGCGAAGGTTTCATTGTAATCCTCGCCTTCAATATGACGATTTCCAAGGCACACTAATATTTCCTTGTATCGCTCGATTGACCCATCAGCATTATACTTCAGTTTGTATACCCATTTGGAACCGATAGGAACCTTTCTCGGCGGTAATTCAGACAATTCCCATGTGTTGTTATGCTCAAGTGTAGCGATTTCAAGCTTCATAGCATGATGCCAATTCTGATCCTGAAATGTTGCTTTATACGAACTCGGCTATGAACCTGCGGTTAGAGCTACAAGAAATGCTCTATGCGGAATAGAGAAACGCGAATCTGAATACTAAGCAGTGAGAGGATAAGGAGTGTTACTAGACAACATTTCAGATGATTGAGGAGCGAGACAAGATGATGCAAGATTGGGGTTTTGAAGATCTGAGACATTATAACTAACATAATCCGCTAAACAAGAGGGTTGATTACAAATATGATGACCACGACCAAGTAACTCAGGTGATGAAGCTGGAAAAGTCTATGAAATTGCAGGAGAAGAGTCATTCATGGGCAGAGAAAGGGTTGTGTCTGTCGAAGGAACATGTGACTGATCTGAACCAGAGATATTGATAGGCGAGTGTGAATAAGAGCTCCCCCTGTCGTTGGACTGTGAGGAACCAGTAATTAGCCAATCTTCATCAGCAAAAGGAGAAGAAGAAGACTGTACCGGAACCGTAGAAGATGAAGAATCCAGTAACTGCGGTGAATCAACAAATGGGAATGAGTCTTCGACAAAAGACACATCACAAGAGATGCATAATTCGCGTTTGTCCAGATCAAACAAATGTCAAGCTTTCTTTCCAAAGGGATATCCGAGAAAGACACAACGATGGTTTCGCAGACCAAACTTATCTTTAGTTCGAGACTGTAGGTGTGTGTAACACAAAGAACCAAATACCCGAAGCTGAGAATAATTGGGTTTAGTTCCAAAAAACTTCTCATATGGTGTGAGACCATTAAGAACAGAGGAAGGTGTGCGATTTATCAAGTGAGTAGCAGCATGAATCGCTTCACCCCAAAAGAACAGTGGCAGATTAGCTTGAAAAAGAAGCGCGCGAGCGACGTTGAGAATGTGTCGATGCTTGCGCTCTACCCGACCATTCTACTGTGGAGTATCAACACACGAAGTTTGATGAAGGATTTCATGATCTCGAAAGTAAGACTTTAAACAGACGAATTATGTTCCATTATCGCTTCGCATATATTTCATTTTCTTGTCAAATTGTCGTTCAACCATTGTGCAAAATTCAGGAATCGGCGTTTTGACCTCTGATTTTTCGAGCATGAGATAAGTCCAAACAGCTCGAGTGAAGTCATCAACAATGGTTAAAAAATAAACAGCTCCGGAAGAAGAGGAACGACGATATGGACCCCAAACGTCACAATGAATGAGTTCAAACGGAGAAACTGTTTTATTATTACTGTCAAAGAATGATGATCGAGTTTGTTTTGCCTTAAAACAAGTGTCACAAGGAGCAAGACTAACATTTTTATTAGACAAGAAAGGAAAACTAGAAAGCACTGAAAATGCAGGATGTCCAAGACGACGATGCCACAACAAATGATCTGAAGAAGAAATTGTCTTGTTAGTCGAGACCATCGAAGGCTCCTTCAAATATAAACCCCATTCCTTGCTTCACCTGCCCCAATCGGAATCATCTTGAAATGGTTCTGTAAAACACAAAATGTGTCGCTTAGTATCGCAAAGCAAGCAGTCTCTTTCAAGAGTCTCGAGAAAGAGAGTAGCGAGCAATTCAAGTGTGGTACAAACAACACATTGGATAAAACAATGCGAGGAGAAACTATAAGAACACCCAAATGAGTTCCAAAGTTGTTTCTCCCATCTGCAAATCCAATAGGACATGGAGGATTGGCAGTGATATTTGTAAGCAAAGATATATCGCTTGTCATGTGATGAGAGTCTTCCGTGTCGAGAATTAAATCAACACATTTAGTCATACCAGAGAGTTTATCAGTGATCGGAGATGACTTCTCATGAAGCATTTGAGAGAAAGCTCGCCATTAATCTTCAGTAAATGACGGGAAGGTAGAAGAATTAGAGCTGGTGACGTGAGCTTGAGTTACGGAGAATGAATCGCGACCATGACCTGAAGACTCGAAATGTCTTCCTCTACTCCGATTCCCTTTACCTCTTGCTGGAGATCTTGTCGAGTCTTTGTCATTATACCAATCGGGATAACCATGGAGCTTCCAGCAAGTTGCCTTCTCATGACCAAGACGCCCACAATGAGAACACGACAGTCTGTAAGAAGTAGGACGAGGAGCAGACGTTGCATCAACTGGAATCAACCTCTGTGTAGCAAATCCAACTGCATCATGAAGCTGGTCCTTGTCCCATGCAGCCAAAAATCGCTGCTCTTCTCGGACTACCTGAGAATATACTTGAGTAAGAGGAAGCAGTGTCTCAGCTCCTATGATATTGGCATAGACATTTCCAAAACGAGAATCATCTAGGCCCATTAGGAACTGATGAACACGTTCTTCATCACGTTCTCTTGATAAATCCAAGCCTGATGTACACGTACATTATGAATTGTTTTGATAGATCTGAAGCTCCTCCCACAACGTAGACAAGCGACCGTAATACTCCATCACATTTTGTCCTTGTTTTCGAAGAGAAGATAGCTGAGATTTTAGTTGGTGAATACAGACTTTCTTCCCTACTGAGAATCTGTTTTTCAGATTCGACCACAGTGTATGAGCATCAGAGACAAACGTAACCGTTGACCGAATTGAAGGTTCAATGGCAGTTCGAATCCAGCCCATTATTATGGAGTTGATAGTAATCCATGAATCTAAATTGCCATTTTCAGCTAATGGTTTCACAATAGTACCATCGATAAAGCCTACCTTTCGTTTGGCTTTCAAAGCATTGATTAATTCAACGGCCCACTCATTGTAGTTATTGCCGTTCAAAATCACCGAAGTGATCATGGCACCTGGATTGTCATATGCATAGAGATCATAGGGAGAAGGCGTTGATTTTGCCCGAGGTTGTTCGATTCCAGTATCGAATTTCGAAGAATAAGAAGAAGAAGAATGTTGAGACATTGTTGTTGAATAATCTCAAGAAGAAGAAGAAAGAAAAAAAACCTGTTTGAGATCTTTATTTATTCATGTTCCGATACCATGTCACAAAAAGAATGATCGGGAAAAGAGATATGACTTTATTGATATCGAATTCACATATAT
>OVBE01010585.1:0-14870 GCA_900406425.1 Iberis pinnata
GGTTTTGAAGAAAATAAAAAAATTGCAGAAGATTAGATGACACTATTTAAGAGTTATGGAATAAGTAAAAAGAAATTAAAAGGGAAACGTCAAAAAAATAAGTAAGTTTTCGCGGGATCAGGTACCGCTTCATAAAATCTCAAAATAGCACNGGTCTAGAATCAATTCCAAATTTAAGGTTAAGTTATAAACATAAATAGAGTTTAGGGTCTTGTGCTCAACCACAATATGAGAACATGATTAAGTGTTCATATCAAATTTATGGCCTAGTTCGGGTCTACCCAATTTAAGGTATAAAGTTGTTAAGTAATTAAGGTATTTATAGGGACTATAATTATTTTCCAATATGATTTAGGGTCTACCCAATTTAGAGTCTAAAATTGTACATTTAGGGTTTAGGGACTATAATTATTTTCCAGCATGATTTAGGGTCTACCCAATTTAAGGTCTAAAGTTGTACATTTAGGGTTTAGGGAATATAATTATTTTCCCATATGATTTAGGGTCTGCCCAAATTAGGGTCTAAAATTGTTAAATAATTTAGGGTTTAGGGACTATAATTATTTTCCAATAGGATTTAGAGTCTACCCAATTTAGTGTCTAGAATTATTAAGTGTTTTAGGGTTTAGGGACTAATATCTATAGAATGAAAAAAATTGTAAAGTAATTACAGTCTATACTTACAAAATATATTTGTTCACTTCTTTTATAATTTTGTATAAAATACACAAACCTAATGTATATAATTGTATAGAATTACAAAACTTTGTGTAATTGACAATAATGCACTCAAATGAGAAACCTATACAACAAACAACCATTGCATGATCTCCTTAAACATGTTGCAAGCTTCACCATCCATATATGAAGCCAAGAGTTGTATCTTTCTAGTCTCCATCCCTTTCATGTCTTCATCAAACATTTTCCATTCAAGTTGCAATTTTCAATAATATACAATATGAAAGGAAGAACCTGATATCTAAGAACTTATTAACGAACATACCTTAGTCACATGCAAAGTATAAGAACTTTGGAAAAAAAATTAGAAATGTCAAAGAATCATATCGAGTCACAATGTGTGTTAGTCTTTGGATCTTTCAGCAGTTGTTCTATATCCCATGCTACGTCATGGTCTTCTTCTTCAAAAGAATACAACACAACATGGGGAATAAAACAGCTGGTAATATACGATCTAAGAATTGCACATAATGTAAACTCGATATGATCTCTTCCATTCCACAATCATAGACATGAAAAAGACCATAAAAAATATGTAGTATTTAAAAACAACTTAATCAAAGAAAATGAAATTGGTAAATAAACAGGCTAAAGTATTTGAAAGCACCATAAGCAGAAAATGATATTAGTTTATATTTCTTAGCATAAACTTTTTAAAATAGACAAGTCTTTCAAAATCTATGAAGGCAGCAACTAATTCACACAATTGAGAAGTCAACTCATCAATCAAAGGTCATAAACAATAACTAACCTCGATTTCACTATAGAACAAGAATCATTCACCAGTAAAAAGATGGCACTAAGATGTACAGAAGAAAAGAAAAGAGCAAGAAGAATTGACCATTGCAGCTAAACCAATGCCAAAGCCAACAAAAAGTATTTTAGTTTCCTCAACCTAATTTCCAGCTCTTCACATTAATCAAACTTAAGAGAAACTAAAATTGATAATCATCACTGCATAAAGATAACAAAGAAAAAGAAAACAAACCATTTCTAGGTAGTTTGTTCTTTCAGTGAAAGTTAGGGTCTGCAGTCTCTTAACACAGTTTTAAGAGCTTCTTCGTTCAGTTTGTGTCCTGCACATATTCAGTTACAAGATTCAGCGAGCAAAAATAACAGTAATGAGAGCAACAATGTTAAAAGGAGATTTGGCCAATAAAGACTAATTTGTTTGTTAGGCTCTCTTCCTCGCTCCATTCTCAAGCTGACACAATCACAGAGTGGAGTTGACCAATATATCTATAACGGCCTGCACTTTAACACACATCCTTAGATCCCTTGCTTACCTTTACCAAGTCCTTCTCCTTTTTCCCCAACCCTAAAAATTACCAATTCCAAAAATTATGTCTTTACAAATTGACTAGTTAGATCGCTTGAGAAAATTTACTCACCATCGATTTCAGTAGCTGGAAAGCGGAAAATTTCTCTTTTATAGCCATCGATTGATTTTCAGCTTCCCTCTTAGATGATTTGGAGAAGATGAAGCAACAATCTATTCCGATTAGATGGAAGAAGAAGAGAAGAGGAGGATAAGATGGGAAGATTCAATCTCTTTCCCATGCGTCGAAGAGGAGAATATGTCTCAATTCCAAAAAAGTTAAATTTTGGAAGATAAGAAATGAAAAGAAATATTGGCTAAGTGAGACGAGAATTAGAGGGTAATAAAGAAAATTTTGCTAAGTGTTGGCGGTTTATGTTACCGCCTTAGAAAATTATATAACAGCGTTATATTCGCGCTATTAAAAGGATTTGAAAATTTTGCATTATCTATAATAGCATTTCAGAAATTTGCGCTATCGTGGAATGCTATCGATGTATGGTATTTTTGTAGTGATTTTTGTGAGTTCTTATTAGCATACATGAGTTTTCCTTGATCTTCGTCCTCTTCATTGTTAATACGTTCTTCATATGCCTTTAATCTCCCCATAATATCTTTGAAGCTTACTTTATTGAGATCCAATAATTATTCAAGAGAAGCTACTATGTGTATGAATTTCTTTCGAAGAAGACTTGATAAGAACTTTTCCCTTAGATTCTTCAATGACAACTCCTAAAGAAGCTAACTTTAAAGATATCTCTGATAACTTTCCTCCAAATTCATCAATAGTATCAATATCCTTCTACTAAGACGATCAGACAGACATTAGTGTTTGAAGTCATGCCTTCTTGACTCTTTCTGCACCAACATGTCTTTTTTTAGTAGCTTCCCATATCTTCTTTGCAGTACCTAATTCACCGACTTAAAGAACTAGGGTTTCAGGTATGCTTTAACATAGTAGAGTCGTCTTCAGATCATTCTTTTCTATGTCAGTTGTTCCTTGTTCAATAGTTTCCCATACTTTGTGAACCCTTAGCGCCATCTTAATCTTAATTGTCCAAACAACATTGTTGTTGTATTAAGCATTGGACATTGTATGGATGATGATCTTAGTTCCTTTTCCTTGGTTGTATGAATAACATTATCTTGATCTCCCACACTTTGAATCCTCTATTTCAATTTTCTTCTTTAAATCAATATAATGCCCTGATACCAAATATTGATTAAAGAAATCGATATATAGGACTAGTTTAAGAAATTTCTTTTCTTATTAACTTTAAGAAAATAACTCAAAATTTAAAGCTTTCAAATCTCATAAGTTATGTCACAACTTTGACATATCCTTGTATCAATTTTCTATTCCTTATTAGATTACATATAAGATTAAATAACTCATAAATATTCTAGATATCTCTTAAAATATATAGATAATATCATAAGCTTATCTTATATAATCTTAAATAGGAAACTTTCATTTTCTCTCAAGCTATCTTCAAGCCTGGTTAACATACAATTCATCAAATTATTACATGTGCCGACAAATTTTAGCTTAAATCATAACATGTACTAAACCATTATCAGAAAATTTAGTTTATTTTGTTAATTACATCTTTTGTAATAACAAAATAAAAGTTTAAAATCTAAATAAGTGCAAAGAAAGATAATAAATAAAAAATAATAAATAAACTATTTAGAAAAGCACAGTAAAGGAATATAAAATGTGAAAAATTAAACTAGTAAAAAAGAGAATCAAATATGAAAGATGTTAATTTCTATATATTTTAGTATTTTCAATATAAACATTTATTATATTCTTCAAATTAAAACATTTAATTAATATTTAACATATTAAAATCATTTTTTGCATTAGTTAGTAGGATTTAATTATAAGAAAATAGGAATGGATTTGTATTCATCCTTTTAAGACAAAAATTACAACTCAATATCAGTATTCAATGTGAAAAAAGCCTGAAAGCAATTGGATTTAATGTAATTTTTATACCGGTTTCACGAACATAGTAACTAACACAAGAGGAGGATGGGTTTTTCGTAATTCGGATGATGTTTACTGTGGTTCATCCCAAGCTCTTAGGAATAGTGTTGCCTCAGCTTTAGAGGCTGAAGCTCAATCCTTAATTATGGCTACGAAACATGTTTGGCCAAGAAGGTACAAAAATTAAGGTCTGTTTTGAAGGTGATTGTCGAATTCTTATGGATACTTTTCTGAACTCTAAATATAATATCAATCTGGAGAATAGGCGTCAAGATTATCTGCACTGGAAATCTTTTTTCCATGAAATTAACCTACAATGGATTCCAAGATCTTCAAATGAAGTGGCTCATTTATTATCAACGTGAGCAAACGCTCCTACACCATTTCAGTTTCATTTCTAGATACCATATTTTATTACTTATGCCCTTTATAAGGATTACATTGTATCTTTACAATCTAATTAACTAGAAATTAGTTCGCACATTGTGCGGGTTTTAATATATATTGTGTTTAAGAGTTTGTGATGTGGTGTTGTTTTTTCGTTTTTTATTTAATTCAAACGTTCAATGTGTCACTTGGAGTTTTTTTTTTTTTTTTTTTTTTTATAATGATTAAGAATTTGTGGGAATTTCTTATTATTTCTTTTCTACAATAAGACTATCTTATGTACCAAACTAATCAATTCTAGATACATTATGATAAAATTTGTATCCACAAAATATAGTGTTTATGGTGATTGTTTTCTATAAATTATATAGACATATGAAACAATTCTTCTTTTTGATGCTATAGATATATAGTATGTGTTCTTTCAAAATCTTTGATTATAATATGGACATCGAGTTTTTTTAAAATGTTAGGATTGAGATCTTTTATTTCGAATACCATATATAAAAACTTAATATGTTGTGTGTCATAGTTTATTGATATGTAGATGAAGTTTAATAAATTATTGTTTAGCGTAAATGATGTTTGATCATAATATATGAAATAGAGGATAACGATCTTTAGAGGAAACTTGTTTTATGTTGGTACTAAAACTAGTATTCTCTCATTGGCTATCCATTTCTGAGTAGATGAAAATAATATTCTCTCATTGAAATTTTGATATGTAGAAATGTAACCGAATAAATCTGGAACATATCGGTACACCCCAACATCTCAAGCTGAATGGCAGTTTAATTTTTAATCCTTTTTTAGTCATTTTATATGTATATGTATACCTGAACATTCTTTCATTTTATTCCTTGATATGAGAAGCAAGCTACTATTTGTTCAATATGTTGGCAGAGGTGGTTCAATGGGAGAACACCAAATGCGACCGCCTTGGATCCCTTCTTTGAACCAATAATTTTAAGATCTATTTAAAAATATATATAATTTTTTGTTGAAAATATTAATTTAAAAATGACAATAATAATAGTTATTTGTATTTTATTTATATTTATAAAAATGATTACAATAAAAATCCAACAAATTAAAATTTAATTTATTTATTTATTAGTTATAAAAACAAAATAATATTAAAAGAGCACAAAATTTATTTTGCTAGGGGTCCATAATAATTGTGAGTCGATGTTGTATATTGAATGTTATTAGGTGTAGGTCTATTATTGTCGTCGTCAATTATAATTACAAGGGTGTTGGATTTTTCTGGTAGCATAAGCTAAAAATAAGGACAATCAAGTTTGCAAAAGAAGACATAATTATATACCAAAATTTGGGTAAGGCATATTTTCATTTTAGTACCTCATGCGCAATGCCGATCCTAGTGGGAAGCTAGAAGCAGCTGCTTGCGGTCCTAAACTAATATCAATAATATCGGCCACATATTTCCAAAAATATCTATTAGCTCTATTGGTAGTGTGCTCGTACTATCTATGTTAGATTTTGGTTTCAACCCCCGTCAATGCCATTTTTTATTTTTAGTGGCCGAATCTTTTTTTATATAGTTTTAGTGGCCCAAAATATTTTTTTTGTTTCTACCCCATTAGATCCTAGGACCGGCCTTGCTCATGCGGAATTATTTAGTGATTATGCTCTCCAAGTAGAAAAACTCGCATCACCTGATTAATTTTGTCTTTTTTATTCATCTAGATTTCTTTCATTTCATCGATTTTTGTCCAGTTTTAAAAAAATTGAGAAATGTAACTTAAAAATAAATAAATAAATAAATGAAATTCAAAATTGAAGGAGTTGTTCAACAATTATAAAATCCTTGGGCTCGTTTGAGTAAAGTAAAAACATATGCGGATTAATTTTGCATGAATGAATACTTTGAAATTGGACATTCTAAGATATTTTTAGAACTTAAAATATAAGAGGTGCAAATATTAAATTGAGACTATTAGTCTTATGAAAACTTTTAATAACTTACACTCTAATTTTGTGCCTTTAGTAGACCTAGTGTTTTCGGCACAAATCCAATAGTAGATATAACTTATTAGACACCATGGTAATGCTATCTAATACTACCTCCGTTCCTGAAAGGAGGATGTTTTAGAATTTAGTTTTGTTTCTAAAAGGATGATGTTTTATGTGTAAACACTTTAAAAGTAAGGCATAAAGTAAAGAAAAAGTTGATTTTCTTAATCTACGTAAAAACTCCAAAACATCCTCCTTTCAGGAACGGAGGGAGTAAGTTTTTGTAACCACCTTTTCTTTTCTTTTATTTTTTTTTGCAATCAAATACAAATGGCCTGGCATAACAAATTTAAAAAGCATGTTCAACCATGAGTATAGTTTGTAAGCTTTTTTGTGAGTATATGGAATGAAGGTCTCGGAAGCCCATTATGCCCATTATGATTTATATATATATATATGCTAAGTTAATCACATGCAGAGCTAATAGATAACGGATAGCTCTATTTAAAACATAGTCAAAAGCTAATGGATAATGACGACTAAACAATTTCAAGCATAAAAAACAGTACATTATAGTAACACATTGGGCAAAAAAATTTCAAGAGCCGATCAATATTCAGAAAGTAGGAGAAGATATGTGAAAGAGAAGTTCCAAAGTATGAGAGGATGGAAATATTTGTTAGTTAACGAAAAGAAGCACCATATGGTAGCCATGAGAATTGGCTTGTTTGATACGAAAAACATATCTTCCACCTTTTATAACTCTCCTCCTCAATGGTCTTAAAAATTAGGATGTAAACGTTCTAAAATTATTTTTTCGTGGAGTTGAGACTGAAGCAAAGATTCACATGTTGGACAACTGACTAGTGTGTGGTATTCTCGGTTTGCTCATCCAGTTTCTAAGGCGATGGTGTTAGTTGTAACAGAATCAGTGAGAAGGAAAATGTAGAATCTGTTATTTTCATTAAAATGAATCAACATACAAGAGTGTTCTTTTATACTATGAAACACTCAAATAACCAAAACCGGTTTACACTATACCGGAATATAAAATCAATTCAATTCATTATCTAATATTCCTCCTCAAGATGACACATATATAGAATGTAGTGACATCTTGCCAATAAGAGAATTGAACTGATTAGGAAACAAAGGCTTAGTAAGAGCATCTGCAATTTGAAAACCAGTACCAATATGCAAACTCTTAATTAAACCACTTTGAATCCAATCTCGCATCTGATGACAATCCAAGTCCACATGTTTAGTCCTCTCATGGAAGACTGGATTGTTTGCTATATGAATAGCTGCCATTGAATCACAAAAAAATGCAACAGGACCAGACTGAAGGACCTGAAACTCTGTAAGCAGATTCACCAACCAAACCACCTCCTTAACTACAAAAGCCATGGCCCTATACTCAGATTCTGCAGAGGAATGAGAGATTGTGTCATGTTTCTTGGACTTCCAAGAGATCAAAGCAGTACCAAGAAACATACAATAGCCTAATGTAGATCGTCTTATAATAATACAAGAAGCCTAGTCTGCATCTGTGAAAGCCTGCAACCGAAAATCTGAGACAGCAAAATAGTATAAGCCCAGTCTTATAGTGCCTTTAAAGTAGTGCAAAACTTTGTAAGCAGCCTTGAGATGAGAAACCTTTGGTGAAGAAGAAAACTGACACAATTTTTTCATAGCATATGTGATATCAGGCCGAGTGATGGTAAGATACATCAGCCTACCAACAATGCTCCTGTAAAGACTGGGATCTTCAACAAGAGGTTCAGCTGAGTCCTGAGACAACTTAACACTCGGATCCATAGGAACTGTAGAAGGCTTACAAGCCAGCAAACCAATCTCCTCAAGTAATTTTGAAACATATTTCCTTTGACAAATAGAGATGCCTTTATTGGATCTGGCAATCTCGAAGCCTAAGAAATACTTTAAAGCTCTCAAATCCCTGAGCTTGAAAGTTGCCTTCAAACCAGTGACAACATTCTGAACTGCAAAATCATCATTACTAGCCACAATGATATCATTCACATAAACAAGAACAACCACAAATTTTCCATCATCATTCTTGATGAACAAAGTATGATCAAATTGTGATTTTCTGAATCCAAGGTGCACCAAAACAGTGTTGAACTTCAAAAACCATTGTCGAGATGCATGTTTAAGCCCATACAAACTCTTTTTCAATTTACACACAACATTAGGTGGTAAGATTTCCCCCTCTTTAGGTGTATACCCCTGAGGTAATTGCATATAAATCTCCTCATCTAGCTCTCCATTCAGGAAGGCATTAGAGATGTCAAGTTGAGTGAGAGTCCAATGTTTTGCAGCTGCAACAGCTAGAATAGTCTTCACTGTAGTCATTTTGGCAACAGGAGAAAAAGTCTCTACAAAATCAATTCCTTCTTGCTGAGTGTAATTCTTAGCAACAAGACGTGCTTTATATCTTTCCAAGCTACCATCAGCCAATAATTTGAGTTTATAAACCCATTTTCAACCAATAGCACGCTTTCCAGAAGGTAAAGAACAGATATCCCATGTGTGAGTACTCTTCAAAGCTACCAGCTCGTCATTCATAACTTGTAACCACTCATCAAACCTTTTATCCTGATGAAAAGATTTAGGTTCAGGATGAAGAGTTAAGGAACATATGAAATCTTTGTAATCTGCAAAGAGATTATCATAAGCCATATATGAAGCTAGAGGATAAGGAATGGGAGACTCTGTATGATTACAAAGATAGTCCTGAAGATAAGCTGGGGGCTTAGACTGTCTCTTAGATGTAGTGACAGAAGAAGAAAGTTGAGGTGTTGTGATTACAGGAACAACAAAAGTAGTAGCACTACTGGTGTTTGAAGAAATCATGACACACATTTCTCTGTTCTGTAGCAAATGGAAGGATTGTCTCATGAAAGACCACATTTTTGGATATAGACAATTGATTGGAATCCATATCCAGAAGCTGATACCCTTTATATCCAGCTGGATAACCCAAGAAAACATAAGGCTGGAACTTGTTTCTACCCTTTGGAGAAGTAGAACCATATGCCAAACAACCAAAAAATTTCAAACCTCCATAATATGGTTTCTTCCTAGTAAGAAATTCATAAGGAGATATGTTTTTAAGTAGAGGAGTTGGCAATCTATCGATGAGGAAAACAGTCGTTAACACACATTCTCCCCAAAATTCCATTGGAATGTGAGACTGAAACATTAGTGATCTTGCCACATTCAAGATGTGCTGGTGCTTTCGTTCTACTATAGAATTTTTCTCTGGAGTCTCTGGGCAAGAGTATAATGCAACAATCCCTTTCCTCTTATACAAATCCAAAAACTTTAGTTCTAGAGCATTATCCGATCTCACAGCTTTGACAACCATTTTGTATTGACTCTCTACCAGTTTAATGAAATCAGGAAAAACTGTGAGTACCTAAGCTTTAGTTCTCAACAGATAAACCCATGTAATCCTGGTATGATCATCTACAATGGTGAGAAAATATATGTATCCTTCAGTTGTTGATATAGAAAATGGCCCCCAAACATCAATGTGCAGTAGATCAAAAGGCTTTTCACAAATATTGTTCTTGGAAACAAAGGTCAAGTGTTTCTGTTTGGCAAGAGGAAAAATATCACAATGAAAATTTCCTTTATTCCTTTGTTTAAAACCAAGTACATCTGCAAGAGAATCAATTTTGTCCATAGATGGATATCCTAATCTATTATGCCAAAATGTAGAATCAACAACTACATTCAAGTGAATTTCAGAATGTAAAACAGAATGTGATAGAGAAGAAACATCCAAAAGATATAGGTTTTCCACTTGATCATCTTGTCCAATCATCACTCCCTTGGTAAGATCTTGTATAACTCAATTCCTGCAATGGTAATTCCTATTCCAGTAGGCAATGTGATAGATCTATCCATAGTGGTAATCAACCTATCAAACAGATGTTTATCATGACAAACATGATGAGTAGCTCCACTATCCACCACCCAAGATTGAGAAGATAACACATTCCATGTACTTCTCATGATACCAATAAAGCATAATGTAGAAGAAGAGAATGCCATACTAGGAAGAGCAGTGATAGAAGCATAACTCTTAGAATTTCATGTGTTAGAAGCTTTCTGATCTTGTTGAAGTTGAAGGGCATTAAAGTAGTTGAGTACACCTTGGATTTGGTCTTTAGAGAGAGTATTAACCAAAATATTCATTGATGAGGTAGTATGATCAATTGCTGGAGAGAGTGATACTTGAGAAACAGCTGATTTTGGTTGTCCAGCTTGTGGTTTAGTTTTGTGTTTCAAACCAACTGGATAACCATGAATCTTATAACATTTATCCACAGAATGACCTGTGTATCCGCAATGCGAACAAACCATTTTAGTCTTTTGATTGTGATTTGTAGAGGATTGGACTACATTAATAGATCCAGAGACATTTTCTGGTGCAGATACATGGAAGGCATTGGCATTTTGAACTGTGATAATACTCCGTTGATTGTAATCTTGATCTAGAAGGTTGTAAATCTCTGACAATTCTCGAATATGCTTTTTCATAATAATTTCGCTCCGTATAGTGGCATAAGATTCATTCAATCCTGCCAGAAAATTTATGATTTTCGCATGCTCAGCTTTTGTATCCATTGATTTACAACATTCACATTTATGATAGGTCTTAGTATAGCTTGCACCATCTAACCATCCCACAATGTCTTCAAACTCGTATAGTAGGTAACTAGATCCATTGTGCCTTGTTGAAGTGACCAAATTTGTTGAGATAGCTGATAGGATCTTGGCACATTTTTGATATGAAATCTGGCTAAAAGATTGTTCCAAATCTCTGAGGCATCATGAAAACGAAGTATAGTCTTATAGATTTGTTTAGATACGATATTTAACAACCAAGATTTAACCATTAAATTACATCTTGACCAAATCCTGAACATATGATCCGATTCACTTGGACGAGTAAGAGTATCATCTATAAATTCCATTTTATTCTTAGCATCTAAAGTTATAGTCATCGCTATCTTCCAATTATCGTAATTCATACCATCTAGAGTTTCAGGGATGATCGAAAGACTTGGACTATCACCGTTGGTTAAGTAGAAAGGGGAATGAATGCTGTCTGGTGAGATTTCAGATGAATTGGTGTTAAGATTTACTACTTTTGAGTTGTCGAAGCTTTAGTTTCTCTTCGCGCTGATCGGTTGGGTTCGTGAGCACCATTGTTGATGAATCGGAGCTCAAGAACAAGAACAAACACTGAATCGAGGTGCGATGAGCTTGATTTGAGCTACTGTGAGCTTAAATTGAAGGAAAAAAGAGAGTCTCGAGCTAAGATTGAAGAGAAAAAAAGAGGATTGCATGAGGTTTGAGCCTCATTGATTAGATACCATGTTTGTAACAGAATCAGTGAGAAGGAAAATGTAGAATCTATTATTTCCATTAAAATGAATCAACATACAAGAGTGTTCTTTTATACTATGAAACACTCAAATAACCAGAACCCGTTTACACTATAACCGAATACAAAATCAATTCATTATCTAATAGATGGACTTGTTATATTTACTGATTTTTAGCAATCAGTAAATGTAATAATTCGGTACCACTTCCACAGATGATGTATCATTGCTACTGGAGCCTGGATAATGTCAAACGAAGAGACCATCAACCAGGCTTCACGACTTCCTCACACTAACTACTCATGTTGATACTGATGGTGATTTGATATCAATGACTGAAATACCCAATGTCGCAGTTTGTTGATTGCACAAGATTTTTGGTGCAACACATAGTGTATCTTAATAATATTATAGATACCACAAAACCATGGACGTATTCTAAATCCTTCGTAGATGTTAAATGGCACGATTCAATACGAATTAAGATTACTGCACTTGAAAATAATAATGGCACATGGACCGTCGAACCACTGCCACCAATGAAGAAATCTTTGGGTAGTAAATTGGTTTTCACCATTAAATACAATTCCAATGGCACTATTTAACTTTACAAAGCACGACGTGTTGTTCTTGATAACAATCAAATTGAAGGCATAAACTACAAAGATACATTTTCCCAGGTATGTAAAATTGTTACTATCTGTGCTTTCTTGAATGTTTTCATATCTTATAATTGAAAAGTCCATCAAATTGACGTTCATAACGCGTTTATACATGGTGATTTAGATGAAGAAGTGTTCATGCGATTCTCACCAGGATTCCAAACAAATAACAAGAACATGGTCTGTTGGTTACAAAAATAGTTTTATGGTCTCCGACAAGCCCTAGAGTGACGGTTTCTAAGCTTAGTACTGCTTTGAAAGAATACAGTTTCACTCAAGGCCTTTATGATTATTCATTATTTACGATGGATACTAACCAGCACCGCCTATATTTCTTTGATATGTTAATGACCTTACGGTCACAAGAAGTTCTTCATCGGTCATTCAACAGTTCAAGGACTATCTTTCTTCTTGTTCCCACATGCATTATTTGGGAAGTACTTTATGGAAATTGAGGTTGCACGAATCCCAAAAGCATGTACCTATGCTAGAGAAAATATGCACTCAATATCATAAGTGAAATTAGATTTTTTTGTGCTAAATCGGTCATGCATCCCATGGAACATAACCATAATCCACCCATTGACACTGGAGCAGGCTTTGATGATTCATCTAGTTATCTATAGTTAATTGTTCATCTCATTTACCTTGGTGTTACACAAGCAGAGTTGTCATATTCCATTATGTACTATCTCAAATCATGTAGTCTCCTAAATTGGCGCATTGGAATGTTGCTACTCGGGTTGTACGTTATATCAAGCACATACCTAGTCAAGGTATTCTTTTACGTGCCTGATCAGATTTAACCCTTACTGTTTGCTGTGATTCGGATTTGGCAGCCAGTCCCTTAAGACAAAGTCCATTCATAGGTTGATTTATTTAAGTGGGCGGCTCTCCTTTCTCATGGCGCACTAGGTGTCTCATGATCCTCGGCTGAAGCTAAATATCGGGCGATGGGTGATACAGTCAGTGAAATATTGCAAATTCGGGAATTACTCACAACACTTGGATCACCATGTCTTCATGCTCCGGTTCTTCGTTGTGATAGTCTTTCCGCGGTACACATTAATGTTAATCCGATGTTTCATGAAAGAACAAAACATGTTGAAAAGGAGTATCATTTTAGTGATGAGATTGTTCGTTGTGTGATTACTGTAAAACATGTCTCTACATCGACACAACTTGACGATATCTTCACCAAAGCACCAGGATGCAAGGAATTTGATGCTTTTCTTCACAAGTTGAGTATTTATGATCTTTATACTCCAACTTGATAGGAGATGGGGTATTGGAAAGATTTGGACCATATGTGGGAATAGCAATTTCTATATGTATATTTTGGTAATTAACATATTGATTGCTAGGTTAATACATTTGTATATTATGACATAGCGACAATAAACATTTTAGATACTTCTATGTTTCTAGACAAAAACATTAATGTTAATCTTTCCTAAGCAGTTTTAGATACTCAAATGTATATCAGATCATAATGTAGTCAACGCATAGGCTATAGCTAGAATAATTGAAACTCTTAAATAAAATTATAATAAACTCTTATTTAAATATAGAGAAAATTCCCGCCACTACCATAAAAACNCCATATGATCCACTAATTATACAATATACAATATTATGTATTTTTTCAAAGATGATTTTACCCTCATATCACTCTCACAAACTTTTATCTCCTCTCTCCACTCTCTTCTTCTTTTTTTTTTTTTGTCAACTATTGAATTATATTAAACCATTGTGAAGTACAAAGCCCACAGCTTTTGGCTAGAGAAGCCCAAAAACTCAGGAAACAAAGCCCGCAGATTTTGACTAAAGGAGCCCAAAAACTCGAGAGACAAGGCCCGACATACCGGGAAACAAAAAGATACTAAAACAAACACTAAGTGAAAAAGGGGAAAGCTCAAACCGATAAAGATCTATCAATGGTCGGAAACAAACTTCAGCTTCGAAGAGCAGAAACCGAAAGCCGAATAAACTCGCTAGAACGAGAATATATGACCATCGTAGAAGAGACTGCTTCAAGTCCTCATTTGGAATCAGTAGACTTCGAAAATAAACACCTTGCGCTTCGAAAGATAGGCAGACACGGAACCTTAACTGAGGAAAGGGAACCGATGGAAATGCCGATGCCGGAGCCGTCGAACAAAGGCGACACTAAACCGGTGAAAAGAAGGCAAGAATCCATCAGGTCTCGATCTAAACCTGACCAATAACTCTAGTAGAGGAAGCTGAAAACCCAACCGCCTAGCCGGTTCACCACTAACTGGTGAAAGACCGATCCGGACTAGACCAAAGAAACTGAAAGCCGAAACCGAGCACCAATAAACCAAACCAGAAGCTAACTCCAAGAACACAAAACA
>OVBE01010586.1:0-14735 GCA_900406425.1 Iberis pinnata
TGCCATAAGAGGTTTGTTGCATATAGCACCTAGGAATGCCATAAACAGATTATGCAAATAGATTGTGTCATCGTATCATTGACCCAGACAAACTTATATCAATGGAAACAGAGTTTGTGGAAAATATGTGTGAACTAGAGCGGTTCTTCCCTCCATCCATTTTTGATATAATGTTNTTGACTGAGTTATAGGTACATGAAAACACTATAGGCTTACGTGAAGAATCATGCAAGACCGGAAGGATGTATGGCTGAGGGGTATTTAGTTGGAGAATGCATTGCATTTTGTTTAAAGTTCTTGCAAAATTCAGTACCAGTTGAAAGACCTGTTAATCGGAACGAAGACATTGAGGATGATGGAATGGTGGTTGAAGGTAGACCACTACAAAGGGGTGTACAGGTCACCCTTTCTGACAAAGATAGAGACATTTCACATCGCTATTTGTTGATGAACATGGCTTCTATGGATCCTTACGTGCAGTAAGCGGTTAACCATTTTGTTAATAAGGATGTCAATTACAATTTATAAAGCATACTATTTTTTTATTATCAAAACAGGATGCATTTGGAAGAATTACAAGCTACTGATGGTAGATGTGCTAAAAATGAAACGTTGTTGTGGAAGACTCATACTGAGAATTTTGTACAATGGGTGAACACGAAGGTTACATCTTAACTAGAGTTTATGTTCATTAGTTATTTGGTTGTTATGAGTTAGAGTATTCATTGCTAATTACTGAAATGTGTCACTTGTTGCTTCTTGGTTTATTTGATTGGAACATAATTTGCGAATTTGAAACTGCATGCTTCAAGCCAGGTTTTGTTTTTTTGAAAAAGACAGATATTTATTGTTCAGAGTTATAACACTCATTGCCAATTATTCAAATGTGTCAATGGTTGCTTCTTGGTTTATTTGATTGAAACATGATTTGTGAATTTGAAACTGGATGCTTCAGGCTAGGTTTTGTTTTTTGAAAAAGACAGATATATGTTGTTCTGAGTTAGAGTATTCATTGCCAATTATTGAAATGTGTCACTGGTTGCTTCTTGGTTTTCTAAGTCAGATGTTTTCTCTGGTTAAGATTAAATCAGACAGAACGCAAAGTTATTCTAAGGAGATAAAGTGGCTGGCATTTGGACCGCGAAATATTGCTTTAGCACATAAAGGATTCATCAGTAATGGGCATAAATTTCATACAGATGCCGTTAAGCGGAAGACAAAAAATAGTGGAGTAACTTATGAAGCGTTTAGTATGTGTCGATCGAGTGCACGAGATACAAGACAAGTAGCAGATATGCTAACATATTATGGAGTATTAAAGGAGATTTTACTTCTTGACTACCACATGTTCAAAGTACCATTGTTTAGATGCAATTGGGAAAACAAAGGTAATGGTGTGAAGGAAGAAGATGGATTCACTCTTGTGAACCTCCATATGAACCAAGCAGCATATTCGAAAGATCCATTCATTTTACATACTCAAGCAAAACAAGTATTCTACTCTAGGGAAGATGATTCTTCAAATTGGTATATTGTAATGAGAGCACCGCCTAGAGGATATCATGAGTTAGAAACAGAGGACATGAAAGAAGGTAATCTTAAAGAACAACAATCAAGAGAGTTCATGACGTGAATCACATGTGTAGCTGTGAATGGTCTTAGTGAATTATGTGCGTTAACTGTGAAAATGATATGTGAATCATGCATATTAACTGTGAATCATGTGTGTAAATTGTGAACGTTGATAATGAATTATGAATCATTCATATGACCTATAAATTATGACGTGAATTGTAAACTACAAGTGAACGATGAATGATATATTTGAACTGTGAATCATACTCATAAAGTGTGAATCATATACATGATTTGTGAATTATATACGTGAATTATAGACATCACTTGTGAATTATATATGTATTGTGTGAAACAAAAAAAACTGTAGAGAATGCATAGTTACGCTGAATCTAATTACCTTAACAATCAAGTTATAATTTAGGAAGTAGTTAAATAAAAATTTCCTTTTTCTAATTATTCCATAAACTATTAAATAATGTTCTAAAATTAAAAAGTAAACTAATTATTGTACAATAATCCGTAAGAATATTTTAGGTAAGAAAATATAGTCAAAGTCAACTAATCATCAAAAGTACATATTTTTCAAATAAAAACATTACGTACCTAATTATCCGATTATAAAACATAAAGTACCTAGTTTACTAAACAAACTCTTCTTCTTTTTTTTGCTAAGTTTTATTGACCTTGCTGAATATAAGGTTATGCCCAAAGTTAAGATATTTAATATGATATGTATATGACCCAAAAATGTATACTTGTGATATTAGTCATGTTTTTCTGGATTATTTAAAATTATGAAAACAACCATTTTTATTGTTACATTTGTATATTTTTATGTTCAGTTGATTAAAATCTTATTTTTTGTGACTTCATATTAGAATTTTAGCCCAAATATATAAAGAAATATATATGTGTGATAGGCTTCTATTAATAATAGGATTTGGCTCGTGCTATTGCACTGTGTAACATTTCATACTTTTTTTTTTGTCATTTGAGATAAATAATATAAGAAGAGAAAGCCAAATGTACAAAGTCTGATTGAAACAAAAACAGAGGGGAAACAGAGATCAGAAATAGGGGAAGACCGAGAAAACTAAACAGAGCACGAAGCCAACCAAAAACCAGAAGAGGTAAGGCTTAGACAGAGGTTAAAGCTTTTCAGAGCAGAAAAGGGAATCCAACCAAGCTGGGTGGCCCGAAGCTACGTACGACGTTAACCGGACTTGCTTGGTGACACTTTCCGCAATGAAACGAGCACCTCTATTAGCACATGCATCTTCAATAGTTAATCTCCAATTAGGTAATCCGGAAAGCTCAGAAATAATTTCTTGAGCTTGAAAGAGGAAGAAAGGCCAAGAAGCCGGCTTTAAGATGGCACCAAAGAAATCTTGGGCCTCACTAGCCACAATAACTCTATCCAAATTGAGCTCCTTAACACTCCTAATTGGCCACAAAATCGATTGTAACTTCACAGAGACAGTAGAGGTCAAACCAACAAAAGCTCTACGGCTATGCAGAAGGACTTGTCCCTCTCTGTCCCTGATGACAAAAGCACCTCCCCCTAACCTCAATCTATCATTCCATGCCCAAGCTAGATTGCACTTTAACCAAGGATCAGGAGGGCGAGTCCATTTTTTAACTCGTCTAGTTGAGGTTGAGAAAATAATGTCTCCATTCTCCTCTTCCGGTGTCTGTGATTGAAGCCAAAGGTCTGCCTCCTCTTGTGCTTTGTCGATAATATCTTTTGCCGAGAAGACGGGTTTACCAAAAATTAAGTTGTTCCTGTTCTTCCATATATACCATATAACCCAGGGAAAGGAAGCAACTATTTTCTTATCCACTAACTTTGTCTGCATCATTTTAAAGAGGTAATCCATGTTAGAGTGGACAGTGTTTTGATCATAACCTTAATATGGATGAGGGATTCCAGAGATAGCCCAAACTTGTCTTGAAAGGGGGCAAGAGAACAAAAGGTGGTTGATAGTCTCAATCCCCATTCCACAAGTCAAACAATCTTCTGTAATTTTAACTCCTCTTGATCTGATCAGTTTGGCTACAGCTATTGCATTTGACATAGCTTTCCATATGAAAAAGCGGATCTTAGGTGCAGTTTTCAATTTTCAAACTTTGGCTTTGAGTCCATTGAAAGAGGGAAGTTGTCTTTCTTGCTGTTTTAAGTCCCTGAATCCAGTCTGAGATGCAGTCCAGTACCCGGAGCTAACTGTGTAAGCGCCTGTTCCGTTATGCTTCCATGCCCACGTATCACCCTTGGAGACTACGGGTTGGCGAGATTTGATTATATCAATGTCTTTTTGTAAGAAGAGGTGTTGGAGCTTTTCTTCATCCCATCTTCAGGTGCTCATGTCTATTAAATCTGATACCAATAGGTCTAGATTAACTATGAAGTGCTTGAGTAAAGGCAATCTTGGTTTCACATCATTTATCCATGGTGATTCCCATACTCTTATAGAGGTACCATCTCCAATAATCCTAGAAAGTCCATCCTTTAATAATTCTCTCCCATAAATTAGGCTTCTCCATCCATATGATGGTTTAGCTCCCATCTTTGCTTCTAGGAATTCTAAATTAGGGAAATATAAGCTTTTGATGAACCTTGCTAGTAGAGATTGAGGGTCCTTGAGTATCTTCCACGCATTCTTGGCTAAAAGGGCTTGGTTGAAAATCTGCAAGTCTTTGAAGCCTAAGCCACCTTCTTCCCGAGTTAAACATAAACATTCCCAAGCCACCCAATGTATCTTGTTCCTCTTTTCCATCGAATTCTACCAAAAGTCTGCGAGTGCAGATGTGATATTTTTACAGTTTGTGGCTGGGATCTTGAAACAACTCATCACATATACCGGGAGTGCTAACGCAATTGCCTTTAACATAACCTCCTTTCCCCCATGGGACAATGACCTGGCAAACCATCCCGATATTCTGTTTTGTATTTTTTCATTAATATAATGTAAAAGCTTAACCTTTGATCCCGAGAAACACTCCGGCAGTCCAAGGTAAGTGCCAGTGCCCCCTTCATTGTGTATCATTGAGGAAACTTTGATAGCAAGTTTTATGTCTTCCGGAACCTTATCTCCAAAAGTAAAAGCCGATTTGTGTAAGTTGATAACCTGTCCCGAGGCTAAACAGTAGGCATATAGGACCTTTTTTAGTTGGAGCCACTTGGAGACTGTAGCTTGGCATAGGAAAAGACTGTCGTCTGCAAATAACAGGTGGGATATGATCGGACCGTCCACAGATGCTTGTAATCCCACTATGTTCTTTGATTTTTCTTGTAAGTTGATGTGATGAATAAGTGCTTATGTGCAGAGAACAAAGAGGAACGGAGACAAGGGGTCTCCTTGACGCAAGCCTCTTTGAGGGGAAATCATTCCATGAGGATTATTGTTGATCAACACGGAGTAGGTTACCGATGATATACAGCTTTCTACCCAAATCAGCCATTGAGAGTGAAAACCCATCTGTTTTAGAACACGCATAATAAAGGTCCATTCCATACGGTCGTATGCCTTGGACATATCTGTCTTGAGGGCCATATGCGAATAAGAGAAGGTGGGGTGGGACTTAAGGCAGTGTAAGGCTTCGTGTGCAATCAATATGTTGTCCGTAATAAGTCTGTCTACGACAAAAGCAGATTGAGTCGGTGAGATTAGCTTAGGTAGAAGAGGTTGGAGTCTGCTCACCATGATCTTAGCTATGATCTTGTACAAAATCGAACACAGGCTTATAGGTCTAAGGTCTGCCATAGAGAGGGGAATTGGAATTTTTGGTATCAGGCATAAGAGAGTGTAATTCCATTCCTGAGGTAGATTCCATGTTTCGAAAAAATGATGCACCTCCTGTGTAATCTGTGGGCCGAGAGTGGACCAAAATTTTTGAAAAAAGAACCCTGTAAATCCATCTACCCCAGGAGCGCTGGCTGGATTGATTGAGAAAATAGCCTGTTTGATCTCTTCAGATGTTACCTGAGTGACAAGGGATTCATTCATATCGTCCGTGACAGTAGGTTGTATAGATGAGAAGTAATCCTCAGTGGTGTTGGGATGAGATAATTTGAAGATGGTATCGAAATATTCTAATGCTACAGCGGCAATGGATGCTTCACCTCTTTTTAAATTCCCTTGTTTATCTCTAATCTCCATCAATCTCACTTTATCTCTATTTCCTTTTACTGCCTGATGAAAGAATCTCGAATTGTTATCCCCACATTTTAGCCATTTAATCATGCTTCTTTGGCTCCAATATCTCTCTTCATCCTTGTATGCCAATCTCATATTCATTTTCAGGTTGTAAACTTTCTGCATACAGGTATTTGGTAAGGATTGTTCTGTTTCTAATTGCTCATGTAATTCCTTTAACATATTCCTTGAGTTAAGGTTTAGGTTCTTTTCATCTGACTTAAAGTCCTCCTGCAGATTCGAAGATTATCGCAGACATTAGAGGGGCCAGATCTATGATAAGGCTGCCATACCTCTCTTATAGCTCTATGGACTTCAGGTTTCATCAGTAATCTTCTATCCGCTTTAAAGCTTCCATTGTATGACTCTTGGGAAACCATTAATTTCAGCATGACCGGCCTATGGTCCGACCCCTGAAAATCCATAAAGGCCTGATTGCTAGCAGGGAATGAGGATAGCCAATTCTGGTTGACAAAACATCTGTCCAGTTTGGAGAAGATCCATTTCTTATGGCGCTTGCCTTTCCAAGTGAATGGATTACCTGTGCTTTTAAGATCCAATAGGCTACAAGCTTGTATCATTATGTTGAAGGACTCAAAAGATTTTAGTGATCTCATAGGGCCTCCCAACTTCTCGGAGTTATCTCTTATTTCATTAAAGTCGCCTATTACGCACCACGGATCCTTCCTATTTACACCGGTTCTTGTAATTCTTTCCCAAATAGCCTCTTTATATTTAGAATGAGGTACACCATATACACAAGATAGGAAAAAGGAATTACCCGCAATAACTACTTTTAAATCAATTAAGTTCTTACTAAAATACAAAACAGATATATCTACCCCATCCTTCCAAAAAACTGCTAGGCCTCCACTTTTGCCAACAGGATCAACTGTGAAAACCTGCTTGTATCCTAACCAAGCTTGAAGATCCACCAAAAAATCACGCTTATTCATAGTCTCCATTAAGAATATAACCTCAGGGAAGAAACCAATCCGAATCTCCTTGAGGCGAGGAACTGTCAAGTCACAAAAACCTCCTATCCCTTGACAGTTCCATGAAAAGATGCTCATGACTCCTTGGACAGTCCCCTGATAGGGACTGTCCCTTCTTGATTGTCCTTACTCGTTTCTTCATTCACTTATGTTCTTTGTTTCTTTGAGACAAATTCTTCTTCAGAGACATTCTTTCTTTTTGTACCTTCTTGAGGAATTGCTTGGGTAATATTGGGGGAATCTGATGCAGGCGTGAATAGAGACTTGTTAGTGGTTCTTTTAACTCTGGAAAATCTTTTTCTTAGCCTTGATGACTCTCCTGTAGATTCTGTAGTCGCCTCTAACATTTGGGGTTGTATGTATGCTTGTTCTTTTTCAGGAGATGGTGTATTATCAGTTATCATGTTAGTGTGATCATTGCCTGCACATACACTTGTTTGTAAAAGTGAACACTTCTTACCAGCTTCAATAGCATCTCCCATCAGCTTATCCATCTTGTTATTCTCTGCATCCGAGCCCTCTGTATCTTGAACAAGAGAGAAATCAAAAACATGCCCTTTACCCTTGTTGATGTCAGATGAAATCAATGCTGGTTTTTCAAGACGAAGTAGGGCTTTTTTGCTTTGTAAACTTTTCTCAGCATCTTCTACAGAAGTTTTTACCCTAGCTTCCCTTACTTTCCTTTCTGGTCCTTCCGCAGCTAGTATATATTCTCTCATATTGTCCATGACACCTGCATCAATCCTCGGTCTCCCTGTGTTGGGATCAAAGCCCACTTGGTCTTCTTTGAGAACTCCATAGAGGGGATCATTAACCTGTAAGAATTCTCTAATCTTGCTCTGGTCTATTCTCACTCTTTGAATTGATGATGATGATGATTGATCTTGATGAGGCGGTTTAATACTAGGGCATTTCTCTTTGGCATGAGTCATCCTTTGGCAATTGTAACATCTTCTTTGTACCTTTTCGAAGTAAAAAAATGCTGTAAAAGTATCTCCATTTGGACACAAGATCTTTTTTTAACGTCTTAGGGGATTGTTTACATTGAATTTGATCTGCACTCTAACAAAATCCCAGACTTGAGGCTGCTTTGGATCAAAAGCCACATCCTTTACTTCTCCGAGAATATCTCCAATGAACATTATAGTGGCTTCTTTTAAGTGATTTACCGGTATATTCCGGATTCTAACCCACACCAAAACGAAATGTAGATAGTCCTGGGGAGGATCCTCTGTCCATTTCTCTAAAAATATTGTCCAATCATTGTAGGTCCACACTCCCTTTTCTAATACTCTTTCCATGTCCAGAGAGTGGTTAAAAATGAATTGAAACTTCTCATTAGACAGGGCTATACCTCTAATTTGTCCTTCCAAGCCCCATTTTCTTCGCAAATCCAGTATTAAGCTTGACATCTTCTGCGCATGAGGATTGAGAGCCTTCCCAATAATGCTTAGCTGGTTTCTTTCCAAGACACTATACTCTGGTCTGTCCGGGAGAGACAAGGGCGAGTCATCTTCATCTTCAAGGTTCATAGCTCCCATAACCTAAGGTAATGGAGAATCCATAAAATGTCGAAATCGAGAACCCACTACAATCCGTATAATAGTCTTGTGATCTTCAATTGAAACAGAAACGGGATCTTGAGGTGTGAATGAGGAGCACAAGTCGAGTTTCAGTGAATCGGAAGTCGGTTCGGATATATTCTTGCAAGCGACCAACGCCACAAATAAAAGATCTTTTTACTGTTCCAGATAACACACACCACAGAAATGGAATCTTAGAACTGTTGTAACCTTCTAGCACAATTAGAAGTGACTGAGCCCAAAAGAGGGAATTCTTGTGTTTCTACAGTAGTGTGCAACATTTCATACTTTCAATTTATTTATTTTTAACTTTTTGATGTTGTTATATGTACTACATATTATATTAAAAGTATCTCTATTTATTCTTGGTTGAGAAGAATGTGAGATAGAAAAGCATATAAGACAGTTTGGCTTACAAAATTGGGAGATCCATCGTAAGTTGTCATATGTGTAATCATTTCCTCCATTTCAAATACGACTGATTGTGATCCATCTTTGTGCAAATTTATCTTCCACACAAGATCTATGAAAAGTGGTGGATTATTAGAACCATATTTAACCATATGCAAAAATAAATAGGAAAAATGATAAATGAATTACTAAAAATCAACGGTTCTTAGCACTGTATATTCTCTTCCTTCTCTTTCTTCTTCTTTACAGTGACTCGTTCTTTTTTTTTTTCTCCGGCGGATTTCCCGTCGTCGGAGCCCCCCTCCACCTCTCAGCTCAGAGCCTCCTCACTTTATGGAGAACAAACAACCACCAAAATCCTTCGCCTCTCCTTCTCCAAAATCCGCTTCTCCGTCCAACTCCACCCCACCAAAATCTGCTTCTCCGACTCAACGCACCTCAGCAGCAGAGCTTCCCAAATCTCCTCCACTATCTACCACCGAAAACCAGAACCTCAACATTGATGTTTCAAAGTTGGGCTCTTCAATTTTTGCATTTGTTGCTGCAAATCTGAAATCAAAACTTATCGATTCCTCAACATCAAAGTCTCATATTGTCTAGAACTCATCGGTTCCTTTTTTTGGAGCCTCTGCACCTTCAGAGGCTGGTCCATCCGAAACCATTGCTCCTAAAGAAGCTTCTCCGCCTTCACCCGACTCTTGGTGTGACCTTATTAAAGGTACCACTAAGAAACTATCTAAGAAAGGAACCTCGTTCATCCTGCCCTCAGGAGAACCCTATATCCAAATTCCAAATACAGTCATTAAGAAGCACTAGAAGGCCTGGAATTCCTTCATCCTTGGTCAATTTTACTCTGATCCCCCATCGCAAGGCATAATTCACTCAATAATGAATGGAATCTGGAGTCGCTATACCAGAGATATCTCTGTCTCCAAAATGGCAGAGAACTCCTTCTTGTTTTGGATTCCTAATCTTGCAACAAGAATACGAGTTTTAGCCCAAAGATTATGGAAAATCGAAGGGCAAACAATGCTCGTAGCACAGTGGAAACCAGGAGTAATACCGTCCAAGCTGGAGCTTTCATCTGCTCTGATCTGGCTGGAACTGCGAAATGTGCCACTGCAATTCTTTAACGAAGAAGGTTTAGAACACATTGCAAGTTTGGTTAGGGAGCCCAAGTTTCTTCATCCACAAACAACATCTAAATCTAATCTGGAGGTGGCTAAAGTGCTTACAATAGTAGATCCCCGAAAACCTTTGCTGGAAGCTGTTAACGCTCAATTTGAAAATGGTGACATCATAAGGATTGAAGTATCCAGTCCCTAGATGCTACCAATTTGTTCATGTTGTAAAGAAATTGGTCATAGCATTAAAAGGTGCAAAAAGCTCTAATCTTCTGCTCTACTTGCAACTCAACCATCCATATCATTGTTGCTTGCCCAAGGAAAAATTCTGCACCAAAAGAGCCAAAGTTGAAGATGAAACAAGTTTATGTTCCAGTCACCAAAACCTCCAACGAGAAAACTCATGGTTCTTCTGGTGATACATCCCAACTGAATTATCCCCAGAGCGTGGGAAGCTTGGATGCACACAAACCAACATGTTTTGATACATTTCAAAAACCCAGTAATAAGGAGACAACCATGTCTCAGATGGATCAAGCAGCTTCTACCTCATTCTCCATAGATTTATCATATAAGGAAGGAACCATGATAGACTATATAAGTCCATTATCCTCGGATTCCTCTGATATTCCATCTGATGCTTCGCAAGAAGAAAATTTGGATGTTTGATGACTCTGAATTTTCATGGTTTATACACATCATTTAGCATCAATTATGAGGTCTTTTGGCGTACATACATCACATTTATAGTTGATTTTAGTAAGTTTGTGATTTTTAGGAATTTTGCATTAGAATTTGCATATGCACGCATCTTGGAGATTCTTTAGAACTTTCAGGGGTTTTCAGGAAGGATTTGTGAGATTTTAGAAAAGCAGCACTTAACATGGAATAGAGCACCACTTAGCATGGAATGGACTGGCACTAATCTGGATCGACCGCAACATTTACCTGGATCGATCTCAGCTCTCTCATGCATCGTTCCTGGATCAATCCCGCATCACCTATCTAGATCGATCCTAGCACCTATCTGGATCGATCCCAGCACCTATCTGGATCGATCCCAGCACATATCTAGATCGATCATGCATCACTCCTGGATTGATCCCAAGCAGCTTCTGGATCGATCCCAACTGCAACATCTGGATCACTCCCAGCTCACTTCTGGATCGATCCAGATTGATCTCGGGATACGTCCAGATCGATCATGCACCAAGCTTCTGGATCGATCCCGTGCTCAAACCAGATCAATCTCACTCAAGCCTCAAACAAGCTGGATTGATCTCAAGCTCAACTTTCGGATCGATCTTATTCAAGCGTCCCCAGCTCAGATAGATCACACACTTACCAACTCAAAGTCAAACACGCTCCGACCCGACCAACTCAATTCCGAAGTGGAACTGACCCAAGATCTGAGACAATCATTAGCTTTTGTCTTTAGTGCGATTTAGGGTTTTTCTCTGAACACTATAAAAGCCTTAATTCGCCTCCTTTTGCAAACGTCTTGTTTTTCTTTCCTTTTTAGGTTTTGTCTTAGGTTTTGATTTTCTTTTGTTGTTCTTCATATTCTTAGGTGTAAAAACCAAATTTCTTTTAAGTTTCAAGTTAATCTTTTGTTTTTCCTTTACTTTCTTGCTTAGCTTTAGGTTGCTGTTTATCTGGTGCATGTTGATTTACGTTTTAAGCTTTTAATCTTCTGTTTTAGTTTGTTCTTCATCTCTGTTTTTACTGTTTCATTGTTGTTCTTAGTTTATGGGTTTGTGTTCTTGATGTTCTTACTGTTCTTCATCTGTTTAACCTTAGATCTGCATATTTAGCTTTGAATTCATGATTTCTGTTTTCTCTGTTTTTACTTCCATGAGTAGTGAGTAGTTCCTGAGGATGGGGTAGACTAAGGGTGATGTCTCGATCTTACCTTAGCACTTAAGCATGTTTGTTATAAATCCCTTCTGTTTCACCTGCACGTAATGCTGATTGTATTTCTTCATGACCCAGAATTGAAAACCCGCCTTTAGGCTCTTCAACACTTAACCGTGATTCATTGAAGATGTCCAGAACTAGGTGATTTCAGAGATTAGCTAACCCTTACCTGGCGCTTAGATGCTTTCAGCCTAAGAGGTTATAGTTTTAGGAGGCTTTTTGGCTTTGGTAGGTTGTTGCTTAATGCCTTCTAGGTAGTGTACTGCTAACGGGAGTTAGGTCTGGTGATTTCTTAGGTTGATTCCATTTATCAAGAGATTGGACTTGGTTGCATATGAACCTATCGTCTAGGGATAGCTTACATGATTGTTTGAGGTATGTTAGGTGTTTAGGTAGATTGGGACGGATCTCTGGTCGATTACCCTTAGTCCTCAGGAGCTGCTTCACATTGTTTGCATCTTTCACTCTTTTTTCTTTTACTATGTTTTTGCATCTTAGTCTCCTATGCTTATTTTTCTGTTACTGCACTTTACTTCCAGCATGTTCACTGAACTTAGGACCTATTAGTAAAACACATTTTTACTGCTTAGCTTGACTTTGAAGCATCCATTGCATCTTGATTGTTAGTGCACTCCCATTTGGATTGATAACTCATCTATACTACAATGATGGGTAACTAATACCCTTTAGGACCGAAAAATCCTACTATCAATTTGGCGTCGTTGCCATTTGGGAGTTGTTTACTACATTCTGGATTTTGGATCTTTTGAGATCAAGTTCCTTTCTTTTACTTTACTAATTTATGTTTTCTCCTTGTTAGTGCATTTCAGGTGTTTTACTTGCACATAAAGAACATTAACAACTTTAACCAGGAGACCATTGGTACGTGTAACAACCCAAACATTCACACACAACGCTATGGAATCAACCCTCCTGCTGTACAGAACAGTAATTTTGAGATCAAGCACAGCTTGATAGCTATCATTCAGGGGAATAGGTTCCATGAATTACCAATGGAGGATCCACTAGACCACTTGGACGAGTTTGACAGACTCTGCAGTCTCACCAAGATTAATGGTGTAAGTGAGGATGCATTCAAGTTACGTCTCTTTCCCTTCTCGTCAATGGGAAAAATCGTTTCCTCATAATTCCATCACCTCCTGGAATGACTGCAAGACGACATTTCTTGCAAAATTCTTCTCTAACTCAAGAACGGCTAGCCTTCGTAATGAAATATCTAGTTTTGCACAGAGGAATATTGAGACAGTATGTGAAGCTTGGGAGAGGTTCAAAAGGTACATGTTGCAATGCCCACACCATGGATTTAGCAATGCATCCCACTCTCTATAGAGGTTCTCTCCCCAAGATCATGATGTTACTTGATACAACAAGCAATGGGAGCTTCATGAACCAAAATGTTGATGATGGTTGGGAGCTAGTTGAGAACTTCGCACATTCTGAAGGCAACTACATTGACGACTATGATAGCACTCCATGGGGCAGCACTGCTTCTGGAGCCAAAACACAAAGTGACCTCAACGCTCTGAGTGAGAAGTTGGATAAGTTACTCCTTGCACAGCAACATCAAGTTCACTTCATACGTGACGCAGAGCACGTTCAGCTCCAAGGTGGGATGACTGCTCCACAAGAGGGCATTAGTTACATTCAGAACAAAAGGGACTACTACAAGGGGTTTGTTAACCACAACAACAATGTAGCACATCCTCAAGATCCAATTTATCCACCTCACCACCAACAACAAGCTAAGCCCTTCATCAACTATGCTCAAAATCATGGTTTCCTTCAAAATCTGCAACCACAAGGTAGTTTTCAACAGCAACAGCAAGTTGGTGTTCCTCTAGGTTTCCCTACCAAGAAACCTTCTGTTGCACCTTCAAACGTTGAAGCAATGATGCAGCAGATTCTACAAGGTCAGGCTAACAACGCTATGGAAACTTCGAAGACACTTGCTGAAATGAAGACGCATATTGTTTGCTCATACAATGACCTCCATCAGAAGTTTGACGCTCTAAACTCAAGGGTTACTACTTTGGAGGGCAAGTCTGCTTCCACTTCTGTTTCTAGTCCTACCATAAATGGACAACGTCCTGGCAAATCAATTCAAAACCCGAAGGAGTATGCACATGTCAATGCTATCTTCTTAGGTCGTACCCCTGACTTTTTTTCCCACCCTTTTCCTACTCACATCACTGAGGACAGTGTTGCTCAAGTTTGGAAAGATTTGAGCCTACATGGAGCTGAAAATGCAGATTTTAGAAAGACTAATTCCTTGACATGGACAAACCCATAGTTAGCTGCCAGAGTCAAGCCTGTTCTTGGTGAAAAGCTATATGTTTCAAAGGAGAGGGAAACACCCTTTGTTCCACCAACTTATATTCCAAAGTTGCCATACCCTTCAAAGTACAAGAAGGATGGTGAAACTCAAGGAGTGTTGGTACCGAATGATGAATGCAACGCCTTAATAGCAAAGAAGCAAGAAGATCCTGGTTCATTCACTCTACCATGCTCACTAAGCTCCCTAGCCTTCAACAAATGCCTATGTGATTTAGGGGGATCCATTAACTTGATGCCTCTATCCACTGCCAACAAGCTGAGATTCAATGAATTTAAAGGTTATAATATAACTCTATTGTTGGCAGATAGATCCACTAGGCATCTTATTGGCACTCTGGAAAATGTACCCATCAAGATTGGGAGTGTAGAGATACCCACAGACTTTGTGGTGTTGGAAATGGACAAGGAACCAAAGGATCCAATAATCTTAGGAAGGCCATTTTTAGCTACGGTTGGAGTTGTTATCAACATTAAGAAAGGCAATATCAGGTTGAACATAGGGAATGGTCCAAAGATGATTTTCAACATCAAGGACAAGACAAAGAAGCCTACAATCCAAGGTTAGTTATTCTCTATCAA
>OVBE01010588.1:0-14867 GCA_900406425.1 Iberis pinnata
AAAACGATCGTTTATATAGAGAGTAAAAAGACAGAAATTATTGTGCGTCATAATGACAGTGGAGTCCACTAAAATTTAATATAAGCTTGGTAAATGTCGCAGACGACATTGTTGACTTTTGTAACAAATTAAAATTTATTTTATAATTTTTTTTTTTTTTTGATGATCCTGGTATCCGGAGTCCCGAAAGACTCCGACTAGCCCCAAAGCGTCCGCAGTCGCCAAAGGTATCCAGGATGGCCGCCGAAATTCACCCCATTTTATAATTTTTTTGTTATTCATATGTCCTAGAAAAATTGTCTTGTTATTTATTAAGTGTAAAATTGTTATTTTATTTTTCTGAGAATAATGTAGAACTCTTTTTTAATAATATAAACTTTTAGACGGAATTAATATGACTAAGAGAATATTTATAAGAAAACAAACAAACAAAGCAGAAAGGATTTTGTAAAATATATAGGTTGGATACTTGGTTTAGCGTTGTTTTTCTGTTACTATCTAAATTCAAATTTAATCTAATGTATAGTAAGTATTATTCAAATCTAATAAAGTAAATCAAATTAAAAATAAAATTCTAATTTGCAAAAAAAATTGGTAATAAATTATAAACAGTAAATTGTTATTATTATTTTTAATATTAATTAAAGTTTAAATTTGGTTATTTTATAATTTTAAAAAATATTTATAAGAGAATTTGAACTACAAAACAAACCATTGAAATGTTATAACAAATCGAACCAAACCAATGGGTGACTAAATGGTCAAGTTGTGGCATGGCTTGCTCTATTTACCCCTCAACGAATATCACTTTTCATTATTTAATTTTATATCAGGACCACTTTCTTCTATTGGTTTTATTTATAATAATGAGTGGTCGATTTGGAACAAAACTTTCTAAAAAAAATCTAGAAAATTTGAGGAATGGTTATATCACTAGTCACTAGGAACCAAACAAGATCTCTCCAATTGATTTTCTTTTGTATAAGTTCCTAATGAAAATAGTAGTTCTTGTCCACACAAAACCAAAGTTACAAAATACAATTGGCTATCAATATAAATCATACAATCTATTCTTCTTCATTATTACATTCAAATCCAAATGTTTTCTTTAGTAAACAAATGTAATACTATGTTTTTAGCTCTTAAGCCTCTTGTGTTCTAAGATCATAGCTTCTTTTAAGATATTAGATGAGTCTTCAAGCATATTGAGTTTAGCAAGAGCCACGGCTTGAAGGTAATACGCAGTTGGCCAGTCCGGATAGACACATTGTGCTTGCATCGCATCACGAAGTGCTGAATCTGGCTGGTTACAAAAGAGATGGCACATGCTTCTTCGCGCATAAACTGTTGGAGATATCATAATCCCTGTCTCTATAAACTGCAAGATCATGATTTTGTTAGGAGAATATAAAACTTAAGTGAACATAGTGTGTGTTTTCGGTTCGGTTTTGAATATGAAGTGAATCATGAAATTATTTGAATGAATATGAAAATCTACTATTACAATAGACGGAGACAATAGACAAAGCTGAATCTGAATCGAACAAAAAATTTAGAAACATATCTGAACTATCCGAACTAAATGAACATCATTAATAAATAATATTTTTATTAAATATACAAATAATAAAATTACATCTAAAATTTTTATTTTTATTAAAGAATTTTTGTCATAAATAAACCTAAATACCCAAAAGAGTACTCGAACCAAAGGTAAGAGTTAACCGAATTGATATCAAATCTATTATTCAAATAACCAGAATCGAACTTGAACCAAACTAAAATTATAGGAACCGAACCCAAATGTAAAAATATTTGAATGGATTCTGAATTTATATTTTTGTCACATTAATATATGGACCACATCGACTCAGAAGAATTGTACTCGCCTAACGAGTGGACATGTTCGATCACTGGTTTAGTAATAAGTTAGCAGAGGTAATAACCACTAGACCACTAAATTTTTATATCTAAAATACCCAAAATCGAAAGTGTTCAACCAAATCGAACTGAATATCCAAATGTTCAAACCTAGAAACACTTATGTTCTATGGATCAGAGATTAAAACATGTAAATGAATTTGGTTACCTGAGTATATTTTTCAATAGCAGATTCAAAATCTGTGTTTCGAAAAGCAGAATCTCCTTCTTGTCTAGTGTTCCAAACATCTTTTATCTGTTGAGCCCATTGTTGAAAAGAGAGCTCACAAGAAACCTCATCTTCTTTATATTCCATTGCTTCAAGAATTTGATGAAGAGCTGTAAGATCCATACGATGACAAGCATCATAAATTAGAGAACTTGAAGGTTCTGTTTCAATGTTTTCAAGTTTTGTAATTCCAAGCATAACATAAGATGGAACATCTTGTTTATGTTGAAGTGTAGATAGGATTGAGACAATATCTTTAATCTCTGGCCTGTCTTTAGGATTACTTTGAAGACATTTTGAAGCTAAATCAAACATCATAGATGCTTCTTCTTGCTCATAGTTTCCTTCTAAATGTGAATCTATTAAGACAAGTAAGTTTTGTTTTTGAATGGTATCAAGTGCCTGAATAAAAGAGAAAAGATACATATTAATTTACATATAGAATAAGGATCGGTCCGTGTCCAAAAAAAATAAGTATGAGTTTGCGGTTCATTTTTTCTTTTTTAAAAATTTTTGTTCAAGAATCGGTCATTTATTGTTAAATTATACAAAACCATTTACTTTTTTATTATAAATCGCGGTTTTAAAAAAATCTCAAAACCGATCTTTATAAAAACCAAAACCAAATTGTATACTTATAAAAGTTACTTACATGATTTGGAGGAACATGTTTGCCACTAAGGAGATCTAAAAGAAAAGTTCCAAAGCTGAAGACAACACTCTCTGGAATCAAAGCACCTAAAGTGTATATATACATCAATATGCCACAAAAATGTACAAAAACACTTATAATCTAATTATGTTGTAAGAAGAATAAGGAGTCAAGAAGACAAAACTTTACCACTTTTGAGATATTCAGGTGGTGTGTAAGCAAGATTTGTGCTAAAGTTTTTGCCATCTTTGCTATTTTTCATCCATCCAAAACACGAAAGCCGAGGATTACCATTCTGCGCGACAAAAAAAAAACTTAGTCATTTCTTACACAAAACAATTGATATATGAATACATATAAATGGAGTGAGAGTCTCAGCCGGATATAAATTCAAGTAGAACAAATACGAGTTTGTTATACATTTTTTAACTAATATTTAGTGTAGTCGTTCTTTTTATTGAAAAATATGCAAAAATATGCAAAATCAGCTTTTTAAAGATGAAAAAAAATAATAATAAAAAAATATGATATTGATCAATTGGTTAAAATTTTACTTTTGTACACTTCCTACCAGAGTTCGACTTCACATAGTTACTAATCTCCGCATTATAAAATTGGTTATGATTTTATCGATCCAGATGTGACAAAAAAAAAACTGATTTTTTAAAAACTATAGTTTTTAAAATTTTAGGATCGGCTCTTATAAAAGTTACCTCGTCAAAAAGAACTCGATAAGCATTGAAATCATGATACAATTTGTGTCCACTCTTCTGACAATACTCTAAAGCTTCAGCTATATAAAGTGCAACTCTCAACCTCATAGCCCATTCCATTGTTTGATTTTCCCCTATAAAGCAAGAAACTCATAAGACTCAAAAGTAACTTCCAAAACCAAAATTTGTACAATCAACAAAGAGTGAAAGACAAGGTCAAAGTTTATACAATGAAATAGATGTTTGGCAAGTGTGTTATTGGGCATATACTCTGAAACAAGCATCCTTTCATCTCCATCACAACAATAACCTATCAAATTCGTCAATCTCATATGCCTCATTTTCCCGATAGCTCGAGCTTCTAACTGCATCAATTTGTTCAACCGTGAGATTTTTGGCTCATAAATCTTATCGGTATCTAATATATATTTTAATATAAAAAAATAATCCTCTGTAAATGAAATTAACTCCACAGCTAGGATCGGTCCTAAAATTTTAAAAATCACAATATAAAATATAAAATAAGTCGGTACTGCATAATTTTACAGAAAATAAACCGATTTTAGACTAATATAAAAATAAAAAAAGAATTGATTGCAAGCTCATACTTTTACTGTTTGAATTCAAGATCAGCTCTACCCAAAACATATGAGAACTAACTATATATTATTATTTTTTATAACTAAAAAAGTTTAATGATCGAGATTTTAGTTTCACCGTAAGATAAATGAAACTGTTTTAAAGGTTACAATGTAAAATGAAAAAATGGGCTGATACTCAAACTAAAAATTTTAAATAGGTCAGTTCTTAAACTAAAACTTTAAAAATACAAAATAGGACACAAACTCGTGGTTAATATGTTTGGCCTCAAAATCGATCATGACTAAATGTGATAGTGTAAAGAACATACAAGAACCAACTCTTCATACAATAAAAAAACTTAACTATATATTATTGTTTGATGATTAGAAAAAGTTGAGTACCTAGATTTTTAACATATCTTAATGAAACCGTAGAATAGTAAGTGTTCTAATTAGGTTAGTATGATAATATGAAAAAGACATACAGCGAATTGTTTAGGGTCAGGCCATGTTGATTTTGAGAATTTTTTAACGGCGATTCTACGAATATCTTTGTTGGTCCGTCGAAGAGTCCCATGATATACAACATTAGGTGCTTGATCTGAACAAACTGATACTACTTCATTCACGTTGAAATTGTTCGTAGCATCACGAAGTTCTGATGCAGAGAACTCTGATAATTCAGGAACGTTTGAGAAATGCCATCCTCTTCCGCCTCCTCCTCCTTTGTCGTTGTTGTTATTGTGACGGTGGCGTTTTCCACAGTCGTTGAAGATTTTTTTTGATGGTTTTAGAAATGACGATTGGCAACATCCCATGACTCTGAGACCAGTCAACTCGCCGTTTCTTTTTTTTGGGAAAAAGAAGAAAAAGAGATAAAGTCACACCATCATCTTCATCTGTTTGTTTTCTCTGTTTTTCTTTGTGCAATGAATCGAGATTGTTTCAATGGTATAACACTATATTTTCCAACTTCTTCGGTTATATTTTTAGATTTTAGTATTTTGTTATTTTTCAGTTCCATCCAACTTTTGTTTTTACTATATTTAGAATCTAACGGGTTGTATTTTCTCATAATTTGACCCAGATCAACAACGTTATCAGATTTTATTCATTTGACCAAAACCACTTCCAACAAACCAACGCTCACATCGGCATCACAAGGATAATTCATCTTTCTTTCATCATGCTCACATCACTTCCAAAAAACACACTTAAACCCCATGCTCACATCCGCATGTTGATAAGTTAACCCATCTTTCTCTTATACTATACCATAGTGTACTCACACTAATTTTGTGTTTGGGTTTTTTCTTTATGAGCAATAAAACCACATTAATGTCATAATCTTTTTCTTAAAACAAAAGTAGGGAAAATTATTCTTTGAAATTCTTTAGAAACATGATTCAAAGATAAAAGTTCTTCAATTCTAATAGTTTTCACTATATGGGAAAATAAAAGTCTACATTTTCTATGCAAATCTAAGAAGAAGGAAAAAAAACAAAAAGAGAAAAAAAAGTTACCTAACTGTAAATCGTCTTAGAAAAGAGTTACTGCTAATTTGATGATCATAGACATTGATGACTTCATCTTGTGTGCATACAAAAGATCAAACCTTTAACTTGAACTTTAGTTTCCTTCTTGATTTTGCTTTAACCAAAAGTTCCAGATTGGTCTTTAGACTCTGAGGTTGTTGATCAACATCTTTCTCTTTAACAATCTTTTTGCCTTGTGATTNGAAAAAAAACAAAAAGAGAAAAAAAAAGTTACCTAACTGTAAATCGTCTGAGAAAAGAGTTACTGCTAATTTGATGATCATAGACATTGATGACTTCATCTTGTGTGCATACAAAACATCAAACCTTCAACTTGAACTTTAGTTTCCTTCTTGATTTTGCTTTAACCAAAAGTTCCAGATTGGTCTTCAGACTCTGAGGTTGTTGATCAACATCTTTCTCTTTAACAATCTTTTTGCCTTGTGATTTTCATTGATCTTACTGTTGAGTTTACTCTCAGTTTAACATGAGCATCCATTGATTGTTACTTTTACTTTCCCCTGTTTAAGTGTAAATCAACAGAATCAAGAACAATGCTCTGCAATCGAAATGTCTATATAATAAGCAGACTTACTTGGGGAAGCGAGGCGAAGAAGGATCATCAGGTGAAGACATATGAGCAGAACCGCGAAACCTTGCCTGATCTTCATATGTTATTACATCACCCGCGGCGGTTCCATGAGACACAAACTCCAGATGTTCAGTTGGTGAATTGTAAGCAAAATTATGATCGTATGGATAAAACATCATCACAGATCCTTCTGAAGTATTCACATTGTTCTGCTTCATTCCCGGCGGTAATCGATACATACCATAAGCAATGTTCCCAAGAGCATCTTGTGATGTGTTTGAACGAATAGGTCCGTTTTGAGAATGATGAGAGGAGTATGAAGACGATTCATGCTTATACGATGACCCCCAATGCCTATCAGATCGGTTTTGCCTCGAGTTTCCTTTATTATCAGCTTGGTGGTTACGGTTGTTACGTCCAGAACCTCGAGTCTTTGGACCAGTATGCCAATTTCCTTCTCTATCGCTATGATGCTCGTTTCTGTCATGTCCATAGTTCCCTCGCCTTATACCAGAAGAGGATCGTTGCTCCCTAGGAGAAATTTTCTGCAACAAATTCTACATAAGTTTAGAACACTGTGACAAACCAAAACCATCATGAGTTTCATTTCGAACGATAAAAAAAACATACGAAAAAGAGGACAGAATCAGTAGTATCTTGACAGGGATAAACACATCACAAGACTAGAGAACAAACTGAAACTAGTATCTTGAACTACCAAAGCAAGCATGTGATTATAATGAAAGTTCAAGGAAGGTTATTAGTTCTTACAGGATTTGGAAAATAGGTCCCTGTACCACTTCGATATCTGGGGGTTTCATTGACATAATGAGAGTAAATATTAGGTGGCCTGGTAGAAACAGATTGTACAGGAGCAACAGGTACAAGACGAGGTCCAAAGCTCATGAGCTGATTCACGACATTGGTGTAACCAAGAGGTCTTCCTGGACCATCGTATGGTAAACGCCCCTGGAGATAAGCTGGTGGTACTCCAACAGGAGCAGGATACATCACAGAAGGATGTTGAGAATTCTGGCAGGAGCGGCCATACTGTAAATTTTGCCAATGGCTTATAAAATCACCATTGAGAATATCATTGTTGTGCTCCGTTGGTTCTAAAGAAGAGTCAACTCTGGTGGAGTGCGGAGAAACAACTATCTCAGACTGATCAAGTCCTCTGAACGAATCAAAACTTTTACAGGGACCATGATTCTCTACCACTTCATCCACATTGAGGTGGCTTGTCATAGTATCTGGTGTCGCATTACCACCAGCTTGGTAGTTGTACATTGGAACCATCGCAATAATCGGAACAGGTGGCCCAGTGGGGAAAAATGTATATCCAGAAGTATCAACCTCGTTTTGTTGCATGCCATGGCCAACGATAAATGGAGAAAGAGAAACTGTGGACTCTGATCCACTTGCCTGAGCTAGTTCATGACCATGTACTTGATGCCTCTGAAGTTGAAATGAAGGAATATTAGGCTGAGGGCCTATATCTCTTTCTTTTATTCTATTGTTCGATACAGGAATCCACTCTCTATTATCATCTTCAGTCTGGATAAAATGCTCAGGGACACTCTTTCCTTTTCCATACAGTCCAGATGCAGCCCCAGAAACTACTTTCCTACTTCGTCTTTCTCTAGCTGGCTTTGAGCCTCTTGTAGTTGATCCATCCCAAGAGCTTTCGGATGAAGTCTTGCTTCTAACTGAACTAGCACAAGACACAGATCCAGAGCCTACTTTTCTCTCCTCACTCTGAATCTTACTGCCTCTTCTGACTGGAGAGTGGGAATTTTCAGTATTATCTCCACTTGTTGATCGTATTTTCCGACTTGAGGGTACAAAACTATTATCATTTGCCTGATGCATTCCATAACCACCATTCTCATGTCCAACTCTATGAGTTCCCATTTCTTGCTCGTGCCAGAGATCATGGTCAGACTCATCAAAACTCACTTCGACAGACCCACTGTCTTCAGTACCAGCTTTGCTCAGCTTTTCTGAAATTGGATGGGATCCACTAGGAATATAATGGATAAATGGTGAAGAAGCAAAGCTTTGCGGAAATTGCACATTTGAATTCCAATGTGTTTCGATGAACGGAAGATTAGAAGGAACAATACCAGGCACATTCCTCTGACCAAACCCCATTGAAGCCAAGATGGAAGGTGAAATTGGAAACGGCAAGTGGCCTGTGGGAAAATTAAAAGTGAAAGGGTAGTGTCCGTTAAAGCCTTGCCCAGTAACAGATGTCATCGAGTTAACAAGATCTTGCTCTTCCTGTTGCATTCCCTGTTCCTCTGTGGCAGAGAAGTCTTCATTCACGGAGTTTGAACCTAAATCATCATAAAAGCTGTTAACTGCACTGCTCATGTCAGCAGTACTATCAGGACTTCGAGGGGATGGAGTATGCCTAACTGACGATGAGTCACCCGCATATCCCATATTGCTTGACAGACTCTCAGACTCCAGATTCTTTTTCAAAATATTATCAGCCCTCGCAGAATTAGTTTGGCGTTTTCCAGCTTCTGGAGCTCTAGTAGGCCTTGATTGCAAAAGAGCTTCACCATATGTCTCAGTAAGCTCAGGACTAGACCGCGTTCTAGCAAAGAGATGCCTTCCAGGAAAATTATTCACCAAGCTTTCTGGCTTTACAGTTTGCTGAATTTTATCATTTGAAGGATTGTGATTAGAACCGACTTCCTGAGAAGGTAGGTAAGAGTTTCCGCAACTGTTTTGGGTTTGATATGGTGGTCTGTATGTTACTTCTGTTCCACAGTTGTTCTGTTGAGATGGCATACTGCAAGCTCCACCAAGACGGGTGGAATTTTGGTTTCTTTTGCTGCTTGAAGAATTACTAACATTTTCAGCTTGATGGTAAGCCTCAGGATCTCCCAGTCTTGATATCCATATGTCATTTCCAGGAGCATCAGGACGACGACCACTGCCATGTCTTTCCCATGTATTCTTAAAAAATTGATTAACCTCAGGGATCAGTTTCTCCTTAGGGCATTCTAGTAACCTAGCCAACTTCTTGGCACCCAGGGTAAATGCACTTCGTATCCTAAAGAAGTTACCTGCCACAATAATAAAACAGCAAAACAAAATCCAAGCATGTCAGCAAATTAACATGTTTGTGCATCATCTAGCTTCAGACTGTATAGAGAAATGAACATTTCTAATAAGCTACTAAGGCAAGATATGCAGAGTATGCAAATTGCAGCTTATTCAACTACCCAGGTACCTTTACTAACACTGCGTCCAAGGTTATTGTTCTCACGCAAAGGGTCAATAACATTGAAATGTTTGGAAACAAAAGGCTGCCCCTGTGTCTCTTGAGCAACAGGATTAACTGCATAAACTCTACTACATGCTGTAAGAAAAGCTTTGCTAACTCGTAACTCTCCAACATCTTTTCGAGGAGGTTCCGCTGTTAAACATTTCATAGCAAAACAATCAGTACTAGAGACAGCTACAATGTATAATTATTGCAAAGATGAGATAGACAGCAGTTCGAAATACCTGTTACATCTGGTAGTGAACTAACTGGAACAGGGCCCCAGAGGCTAATACAAAAATTCTGCCAGTCAAACTTACTAAAGAACTCAAGAAAACGATACAGAACCTACAAGTCCAAGCAATCCCATCAGACAGACTGTTAATGCATTCTTTGCAGAATGAAGACACTTTCATAATTAAACTACCTCAAGTGGTCCAGAAAATGAGTTGTTGAAAACATGAAATATGTAAAGAACCAAGGTTTCCAGGGCATATGTCGAAATAAGCCCATGGTGAGCTCCCAATATACGACTCTCGTAATAACACCATGCCTTGATCAATATGATACTGCGCTTGAATAAATGGTTCTGGCTTATATAGTGATCAACCTACATGTACAACAACATATAGGTATACAAATTTAAAGACCTGCCAAACTCAAAATCGAAACAAGTGGAATGTTTTCTAAGGTGGACAGCTAACCTCCTCGAGGAAGCATAGGGTACACAGCCCTCCAATCTGATTGAAAGATATATCCACTACAATATTCTCCACCAGACACTTAATTATCTTTACCTAAAACATTGAACCACCAAAACCTTAATACACAATCTAGTATGTCAAGTGACTCATCCATACTTCAAACATTATAGTTCACTCATAGAACAAACTTAGAAAACAAGATAAAAGAAGCGAAAATGATTAGGGAGCATACTTCTGCCTGAATATACTGGACTTCTTTGACATGAAATTCAGCATTTTCATTCTTTTCTTCCTTTTCCAGCATATCACGAACCAAAGTAGCCCAAGAATCCTTCAGGTTTTGGTTTGTGCTAAAGGCTGTTAAGTCAATGTCCCCATCAGGCAAATAAGTCTTCAGAGGTACAGATCCAAAGGTAAAGATCTGGGAGACAAGAAAATAGTTACAATCAAGACAATGATCAGATAAGGATATGAGCAAAGCTACACATACATGAAATCAACAAATCGCAAACCTTCATCATGATTACACATAGAAAAGACAATTCCAAAACGTATCATACCAACCACAGCCACACACACAAAAACCTACCCACCTCAACCTGACGAGGAAAGCATTCCGTAATAAGCCTCCTTACGTATCTAGCAACAGCATTTCGACGATCTTCTGAAGGCGGATTCGGCTGGATACAAGCAATGAGCTTAGCTGTTCTATCCTCCGCCTTGGCCCATCTTTCTGCATCGAGCGGCCGTATCACAGATGCAGCTTTTCCTGGCAATAGTCCATTCGGAAATAAGCCGCTAGGTGATGGCGGAGATGCCGCCAATGATTCATGCTCATCCATGCAGATTTCTCCCGTCGCAGTCACCGAACTTGTAATCAAAGATCTATCTCAGTCTTTAAGGTTGTTATTAAGCAAACCTTCAGATTTTCTCTATCAATCGAAGCTTCAAAGTCACAAAAATTGGGAAGAAAAAAACAAACTAATAGCTACAAAAAAAAAAGAAGAATCTTCGATCTACCAAACTTATCTAACAAAATACCCCCAAAAANAAACTAATAGCTACAAAAAAAAAAAAAGAAGAATCTTCGATCTACCAAACTTATCTAACAAAATACCCCCAAAAACATTAAAGTTCGTAAGAATCTAATCGATTGTATATGATTCAAGCACCTAGAAAATTGCGCAAAAATACGAAATCGCAGGTGCAGATGAATCAAATTGCAGGAACCAAAGAAAACCCTAAGAGAAATCTAAAAACAGGCAAAGCGAAAATCAATGAGAACCGTAAGATAAATCTAAGAGAAAATCTAGCAATATCGACGAATCGAGAGGCAAATGCGAGATTGATCAAAGTTTCACACTAGCGTACTGAAAAATCGTGCGGAAGAAGATGATGAAGACGACATGACGAAGATGTAATTATTTTTATTTTCTTTTCTTCTCTGTTTATATTCTCTGTCTCTCTCTCTCTCTCTCTAACTGAAGATGAAGATGATGAAAAAGTGGGAGTGTTTGGTGACGANGTCTCTGTTTATATTCTCTGTCTCTCTCTCTCTAACTGAAGATGAAGATGATGAAAAAGTGGGAGTGTTTGGTGACGAGGGATAAGCAATTCTGGGAAAGTTTAGCTTCTCAATGGTGTTTTACTACTTTTATTCATATATAGTAATAGCTTATTATTAACATTTAATACTGGTTTTATTTGTGCTAAATTTTTTATCTCATTTTAATTGTACTAATTATCATCCTATAGAGTAATAAATCTGTTTTTAACTTTTTAACAATAATCAAAATGATAAATGTTGGATGAAGACAGCATTTAATATAGTATGATTTTGAGTTTAATTTTGAAAAAATCTATTATATAAAAAGAGTGTTGTTCTTGCGAGAGACCGACAACTCAGCATATTCTCTTCTAACATATTAGACTTTTGAAGAGTTGACAAATGTCTAAACAAATGAAGCGTCACACGAATAACAAGTATCTCGCTTGACTCTCTCTTTTCTTCTCTTCTAAAAAAACTCTTCGATCTTTCAAATGCGATTATGCAACTCCATTTTATTTCTCTGAGATGAGAATCAGTGGTTTGGACATGATGTTATCTTTGTCAGGGATTTTTCNGATTCTTCTGCTTGCCCTTGCGTTGTGCTGCACCATTTTGGTGAAGGAACTCTCTCCGTTCGTATTGCGTTTGAAAATCGCCACAAGTCTTAAATTTAGATGGAGACCATATTAAAAACTTCATATTTTTCTACCAAAAATTTTTTTTACCAACGATGGAGTAACAAAACCAGTAGAAGTATATGACGACTCAAAGAGCTCTGGAGTTGGAGCTAATCTTCTCGACCAACAATCCGTTGAGAAAAATCATGACATTATTGTTTACGCCGGAAATATTGGTCCACCTGTCAATACCATGCGAAATTTTCATTATGTGTTGATGAAGATGATGATTCGGCGTCGTGTTCAACTGGTAGCTTAGGCAATTGGTTTTATAAATTAATAAGACTTTCTTCTTTGGCTTCAAACCACTTCTTCATACCCAAACAAGTCGATGTAAATTATATAAGTTATGTGAAATGGAAGTTCTTGCACATACTTTTCAGCTCTACTCTCCAAGTTCTCGCAAGCCATGTATAAATTATTATATACTTCCAATTGCAGATTGTGTTACAAATTTGAGTCGGGTTTTTTGCTGATTTTAGTGAGCAATTCTCGTTTTTTGTTTTGTTTGGTGTGGACTTAGGCGATGTTTCGAGCCATATGAATTAGACAATCATGATCACTAGCTTCATCTGCTGCTTTTAATTGGATATTGAAAGATAGTCTTGGACGGTTAAGACTTGCATACTCCTTTCAAATGAATTTAAAGGTATTGACTTCATCAAAATTATGTTGAATGAATGTGTAGTTGTTGAAACTTTCGTTACTTATAACTTTTGAAACTTTTTTGTCAAAGAGAGTTAGGTTCTCGACGTCTGTTAGTCTTCGTATTATAGTTTCTCAATCATTAGCAAGTCATTTTTGTTGTTTCTCAAGTTGAGCTTCTTTTACTTGTGGGTTAAAAATGGGATGATTGATGGAGATAACTTGGTTTTGATCTATGAATAAATGGAAGATGGAGACATATATCAGGGAGAATATGTCTGGTAAGCACTTCAAGTAAGATACATTGATTTAGTCGGATGTAACTCCTACATTTCAAAACTAATTGATTATTGATACGGGAAATCGGTGAACCTGCTCTAACAGGAGAAATGGATGCAAATAGTTGTTGAAGCAGCTCAAGGTGAACAATACTCAATTTTGTTTTATTTAAAATATGTTGCTTCTAAATTGTCTTTTTTCAATGTACGAAAGCAAAATAATGAACTTTGAAAATGAATTCCAATTTGATAAATTTTCAAAGAAAATTGAAAGATATTTGGGAAACAATATGAAGGTTTGGTCACCAAGAAATCTCTCCTCTGCCTCCATGTTTCTTATATCCAAGAAATTCTTGTCTCATGTTTTCATTTGATTTACTAAGTAATCTTAGATTTCTAAGTTGGATTTTTTCATGTTACAAGCTCCAATTTTTTGACAGCTTATGCAAAAAGGAAAGATTATCAACATCCTTTTTACTCTTAGGTTTTAGGTTTATCTCTAAATTGTTTAATGGCTTTACCTTTTGAGTTTTGTCCATGTTTCTGCTTTGTCTGAAAGTCTTTGCCTTTTTTTTAAGTCTCTTGCTTTGCTTTTTGTAACATGTGAAGGTAGTGATGGCATATGGAAATGGACTACTTCATCCACCATGTACAAACTCACAAACATTCTTCGTCTACCTTAGTTTTTTTGTTCCATCTCAAGCTATGTAATTTATGGTTTTTAGTGTTGTATCTAATTTTTTGTTCAAGGATTTGGCGTGATTTTCTATTTAGGTGTTTTGGCTCACTTTTCTACCATTGAGGATCAAAAACGTATCATCTTGTCAGAATCTCTCTTTATTACTATCTCCTTGTGTATATCATATCGTGCCAATCAAAATTTTCCCTACATTTGTATTTTGGAATGTATGGTTGTTGACATGATATTTACATCATGTGAATGGTATGAATCAATATGAAGTTAAATGGCCGCTTCAGCTCAGAGAAATAAAAAATGAGCAAGTTATCACTTTGGTAGGAAACTTTGGAGTATCTGCATAAATAATGTACACCTCTTATGATCCACAGTGGTTGTTGGGACTCCAGGTTACGTAGACTATGAGCGAGTAAATGAATTAGTACTTATCACTCTTGGGATTAAAAATTTCAATTCAAAAGAACAACTAACTACATGGCTCACCGATTAAGAATCGAAAGAGATAAAAAAAGTTTTGTCGAGATAAGACAAATGATTGATTTACTTACGAGTAGTCATTCTGAGAATTTTGTTAATCCAGTGATTAAAGAAAGAAGCTACAATACTTTGGATTTTAGGAAAGTTGCAAATTCATCATATAAAATTTTTGGAACTTTTGAGACAAAAGGGTCAAGGCAAAACCCGAAGAACAAATCATTATATGTTCTTCTCCTCTTAATTTTATTATTATTTAGCTTCTCTTTAAGTCCCTCCAAACCAGATATTAACTTTTTTTCTTTCTTCATTCAACAAATATAATATAATCATTGACCATT
>OVBE01010589.1:3309-14864 GCA_900406425.1 Iberis pinnata
TATATATATATATATATATATATATATATATTAATAGCCTATTTAACCCATCACACTGTCTATATTTTTTCTTATGTCCTCACCTTTAATGAATCATAGTCGTATAAAAATTGATCCTAATTCATTCTGCGTCATATATTTATAACAATTTCATTCAACTGATATATATATATATATAACTAAAACTTATTGTATAATTGATTTTATATTTTATGGATTTCATAGATGTTGTGGAACCTTTCCTCTTGGTACCAATATTAAACTATGTGAGATAACTATAATTAACTACTTAAATAATAGTAGGACTAAAAATAATAAAAATGGCTAAATAATACTTAACTTATTTAATTAAGTATTTAGATTTTGAATAAATGGATATTTATTCTCTTTTTTCTATCACAAAAAGCTAAATGATTGTGGAAACGATATGAAATTGATAATATATCAACATTGCAATAAAAATTACATAACAACAAATAAAATTATGTTATGATTAGTTATTATTTAATTCAGAAATATCTATAATTAAATTTTCTGTTATTATTTAATTAACTATTAGAAATCATTAATTTCTAATATAATTTAAAAAATATATATTTAGATTTTTTTCTATTTTACCACTAGTGAATTAATTAAAGTTTTTAATTTTACAATAATTTACACATTTAAGGTTAACCTATACAAATCTTATCATTTGATAATATAATGTATGATTTGATAAATCTTTCTTATAAATGATAATCAAATAAAGATGATATATAAAATATAATGATTAAAATATGGTTAACATCATATCAAAATTTTTTATTCCATTTGATGTTACTTAATATTTTTAAAAGTTATTATATTAATTTTGGATGCAAATTTACTGAATTTAGAGATTTTTTATTTTAATCATAATTTCATTATTTAAATAGTCTTCAAATAATTTTTTTGTAATGAGATTTCATGTTACTTTAGAGTATAGTATTTAAAAAATACATAATTTAATATTTTAAGTCAATTTATTTTATTTTATTTTATTTTTTTCAAAATATTACTAACCATAATGTGAAATATGATAGAGTAAATTACTAGAATAGCATAGAAAAGTTTTAATAGACTAGAATAACATACATATTTCAAAAATTACTAAAGTGTTTTTAACCCTATTAAATTACAATAAATATCAGTCCTTAGTTTTCTCATAATTAAGAATATTTTTAATTAACAAATCCACGTCACTAAACCGTATTCCACATCAAATGAAACATTTTACATATAATTAAAAAATATTTTTAAACACTCTAGTACTTTACTCGGACTAAAGGAAAAAATGGTTTAGTGACCCTAGTTATTGCCCTCGTCGCCTTCTCCGAAATTGTCTTCGTCAAATTCGCATTTGCCCTCGTCAATATTTCCGGTATGTTGTGATTGATTTTGATATATGTTGCATGAGTTTGATTTATCTTAAGCATGAGTTTGATTTATGTTACGATTGAGTTTGATTTCTGCTGAGACTGGGTTTGGTTATGTTGCGGATGAGCTTATTTATGTTGTGGTTGAATTTGATTTATGTGGTGGGTGAGTTTGAATTCTGTTACGACAGAGTTTGATTTTTGTTGCGACTGAGTTTGATTATATTTCGGATGAGTTTCATTTATGTTGTGGTTGATTTTGATATATATCGTGGCTGGATAAGTTAGTTTATATAGCGGCTGAGTTATAAATCTTGTTGCAACTAAGTTTTATATTATGTTATGGCGGAGTTAGTTTTTCATTGCAGTTGGGTTAGTTGTATTTTTGGTTGATTTATATTTGTCTTATATGATCATATGTCTGCCTCTGCGTATCAAACACGAGATTACCCTCCAGGACTTTACACTATGGAGCTTATAATCTCGAAAACAAAGGGATTAATCATTATTTCTTTATGGGAGACTTCCTATCGTTAGAGAAACACTAGGTAATGATGTGTGGTGTGTGGTTAGGTAAGACTGTACCTTATCTACTTTGTAGTCATCTTTGCATATATAAGAAGGAGATTTGGAGTATCGTTCATGATCAACCTATTATGTTTGGATTACTGGGTTCAACACAAACCCACTACCAACAAAAAGTTTTGAACCTGAACCTGAGCAATACAAAAGCTTTATGGGATGAGTTGAGGACCATACTAGTTGTCAGTCGGCCATGGAGTTATGAAAAGCGCAAATTGTTGGGGTTGTTACTTCTGCAAGCCATGGGTTTTTATGATGTGCATCATAATTTGACGACGAAGCTATGATGACATATCCATGGGGTCACTATGCATTTAAAGTTCTTGTTGATTATATTAAGTTGTTGAGTCCAAAAGGTAAATCATACACCATCAGTGGCCTGAAGGACGTGTTATCAGTTTGGGTGTATGAATCTGTCGCTTGCTTTGGAGAGTGTTTTGGGAGAGTGATGAGTGAAAACGAGATTCCGCTTCTTCGATGGGGTGGAAGTCATACACATTCAAGTTTTAATTTTTTCATCTCTGATGAGATCAGAGTTCATGGCTAGGTAAAGTTTCAGACTGAGGTTTTATTTATTTGGTGGCTGTGTTAAGTTGAGACGTTTCATGTTTCCTATTTAACAGATGAGTTATCTAGTTTTTATTTTTATTGTGGTGAGTTATTGATAGATAGTTTTTATTTATTTGGTGGCTGAGTTATGAGGTATTGATGGGTTTTGAGTTTGCGACTTTTCGTATTTCCTATTTAACGGCAAAGTTATGTAGTTTTTATTTTCTTCGTGGATGAGGTATGAGTTAGCTAGTTTTTATTTATTTGGCCGATGAGTTGTAAAGTATTGATAAATGGGTTTTGAATTCGCGACATTTCATATTTCCTATTTAACGGTTGAGTTATCTAGTTTTTATTTTCTTCGTGGTTGAGTTATGAGTTAGATAGTTTTATTTATTTGGTGGCTGAGTTTTTTTTAAAAAATTTGAAGGTTGGGTTATAAAGTACATTGTGCAGGTGTGCGTGAGGAATATGGTCATGAAGGAGTCTTTACAAGAGTTGTTTCCTCAGTGATCGGATGAAGTAGATGATCCATAACTTGTGAACTTGATAACAAAGATAAACGCAGGCCGCTATGTTAGAAGTTTCTGGGATGTGCAGAGCAATGAGAACAAAAAAGAACGAAGGCTAGAGTTTCCACTGAGGCTGAGCTACCAACAAAGATGCAGAAGAAAGATAAAAAAACATAAGGAAGTTGTTGGTGTAGAGAAGAAGAAGGAGAAGAAAGAGAAAAATGTTCGTACATAGGAGAGAGGCAGTGAGGCTTTGCAGATCATAAGTACTTGCTGGATAAAATTTCCAAAAGATTTGACGAATTTGATGGTAAATTTGAGATGTTTGAGTCGCAGTTAAATTTATATGTTTGCAACGTCATAGATTTAGCCCAAAACATTGGTCAATTAGTCAAAGATGCAGTCGATGAGGGTCTGAAAGAACTAGGGATAAGTGAAAGTTCCAGAAACAATGATCACCTCTCAAAAATCCAACCCCTATCTTTAACATCTCCCTCGTCGCAAAAGAGTATACAACAAAAGTTCGTTAACAGTCCACATGCAAGTAAGACACTCATAAAGGTTTGGGGGAGAAATAAAGTCAGGTTGAGGAGCTTAGGAAGGCAAAAGCTGGAGGTTTGAGGGTTAAAAAAAATTTCGAAGATAAACTTGCCAAGGAAAATGAGCTGAAGAAGGATTTGGCTCATGAGTTTGTTAATTTCGAGGCGACCGCTCAACTTGAATTCGTTGATGTTTCTCCTGCTAAGGTACCAGTACGCGTCCTGAGGGGAAACATAAATCAGAAACGAGATAAGAAGAAGGAAGAGGCTGAGTTAACAAAGAAGGAGGTAATTGATCAAAAGATGAACAAGTTTGAGTGAAAAAAAAGAGGTCGATGCTAAGAAGAAAGAGGCAGATGGGTTAAGAAAGAAAGAGGCTAAGTTACAAAAATAGAAGGGGGCTAAGTTAAAGAAAGAGAAGGATGTGATAGAGCTCAAGATCCCTGCTCCAATAATGCCATCGAAACCTCATGCTAATGTAATCAAAATAAATATCAAGAATCCGAAAGAGACTATAGAGTGCAGTGAGATTGCAGATGTGACTGAAAAAATCTGGCGGAACATAACAAAATCTTTTCGGAGTCTGAAGAGGATGAAGAGGAAAATTTGAGGTTGGCAAGAATAAAGCTTATCCGGAGGAAATGGTTCAATTATCTCCAAATGGGTCAAGTATCTCCAAAAAGGGCTCCTTCAACACCAGTTTTTCATCGCATTAGGCCAAATGGAACGACGTGCATGATGAATAATATTGAACCTTTAGCATTCTCTATCACCTATTCAGCCAGAGAAATTGGAGAGACTTATGGATAACCTACAGATTTACGCGTAGCAACTTTAAGATTATCTGTAAATAATTCTATCATCATTCTCTGCATAAACTGAGTTGTGTTTAATTGTAGAGGGACAAGCCACTTCGAAGAATAACTGATGATGAGGGTTCGTTTTTCAAAAATCTTGTCACTGGAAGAAAGAATTGGACAACTGTAGATTTTGGATGGTTGTTGGATAATGCAAGTCTACTTGACAACTAAGTTAATCACGATTGAGTTATTGTATTTAGGCGACTTAATTATGTACTCTTTGATGGTTGGGTTAGTGATGGCTAGGTTATATAATTTGGGACGACTAATTTAATTAGTTAACGACTGACTTATTTTATATAGGTGACTGTATTATTTACTCTTTGATGACCAGTTATATAATATGTGATGGTTGGGTTATGATATTTTACTCTTCTTTGTACATCATGTGGATGCGAGACTTCTCATCCGAAGGTCCATGTAAGATCCCACCCCATTCTGGTCTTAGTGAATTGTGTTTATTGATACTTGGTTCCAATGTTTGTGGATACTCGATTACAAGCAGTTCGGCATGAAACCGAAATCCTTCAAATTCATTGATGGATGCCAAGATTTTATATAGGTAGGATTCAAGATGACCTAACACAAAAATTAAAGTGGTTAAGAGATGTGATCACTTGTACGGAGTACTTAATGTTGGACTCAATCATTGGGTGGCATATCACCTTGATCTACTGAAAGAGATGATTGATTGCTATGACCCAATTATTGGACAAGTAACATTCGAAAGTGAGAAAATGCTAGAAGAATTTAGACCGTTAAAGCACATGATCCCATCAATGATGAGCAACTTTTTTGCACATAATATACGATAACCTAAGTGCAAATTGTCCATTTCACAAAATTATCAAGTTGGTGATTGTGGGGTGTATTCATTGAAGTTTGTAAAATGTCTAGTGCATGGTGTACCTTTTTATGGGATAAATGATGCAAATATTTATGGTATACGGGTGAAAATGACAGCAAACCTTTTGGATAACGGATGATATACAAAGATATTGATTGAGTTATAACTCTTGGTATTTTATAAACTTGTAACACAATCATACCCTAGATTTTTTATATAACTCAATTATGTCGTTAAGTTAAGCCAGCCGTTAAGTAGCCATATAACTCAACCATATTTCAAACATTAATCAAATGAATAATAAAATATGAGTTAATAACGATCCTATTTTCAATACTAAGTGAATATTAATCAAATGTGTTAATAAAGATCCTCTTTTCATTCCTAAGTGAATTTTAATCAAATGTATGTATCCATTTTATTGAATTTACAAATTCAGANCTTTTCAATACTAAGTGAATATTAATCAAATGTGTTAATAAAGATCCTCTTTTCAATCCTAAGTGAATTTTAATCAAATGTATGTATCCATTTTATTGAATTTACAAATTCAGAATTGATAATGCTATTGAGATGTACGTTGTCTTACAATTACTAGAGTCTAACTCATATAATGTACTCTAAATAAATCATTAATATTTTAACTCACTTTTTTATATTTCTTTATAAACCTTAAACCACAATTTATTAACCCTAAACACGCTCTAAAACTCGAAAATTTAATGTTAATAATATAAATTGTGAGTAAAGATCACATTTTCGATCCTAATTGAATATTAATCAAATGTATGTATCCGCTTTATTGAATGATAATTGATAATGCTATCGAGATGTATGTTTACAATTACGATATAAGCTAATAATCTAACTCATATAAAGTACATCATATACAATGTACTATAAATAACCCATTTAGAGTCTAACTCAATTTTTTTATATTTCTTAGTAAATCCTAAATAAAAAATCATTAAACCTAAACAATAAACCCTAACACTTTAAATAATAAAATATAATTAGACTAATATATTAACCATATACCCTAAATAATAAAATATTAAAATGATTAAATAAACTAAATTTTTTGTATAACTAACACTAAACCCTAAACCCTAAATATTAAAATAATCTTAATTCATCCGTAAAGAAGAATAAATCAGTCGTCAAGTGTAACTTAATTGTGACGTTTTAGATTTTTTGGGCGGGAAAAAATTGTGACATTTTTTCGTTTTAACTCGTGAGGTTTTGTCTTCTTATTTATCTCAATATATATAGTTATCCTCTTTAACCTCTGTTTATTTGTTACCATACTCTCTAGAAAAATTTAATCTATTCAGATATGTCGGTTGTTCCTCATTATACCGGAAAGTTATAGAGCAGTGTAACTGACATTCTTAGTTCTGCTCATCGGGAAAACGTCCCCACTATAAACCTTGGCCCTGATATTTATCCAGTCAATACTAGTATTGTGTGGTTTAGATTTCTACACAATCTTGGGTAGGGGATCCCTGCGATTCTTGCACATGAGTGGGTTCATGCGTAGCCAACTTACCGCGTGATTCCCGATCATTTTAAGGAACGATGGTTTCTTATACTCGCTATAAGCATCAACTTGGTTTCCATAATAGGTATAATAACAACACTAACCCGTCTTATTATGTCCTTTTTCATAGGAAAGAAACACGTGGGATTGAGAACATAATCTGACAGTGCGGACACATTTTAATAAGGTGGCAAAACGATTTTCAGAACTCAAATGCGTATGTTGAAGAGGACTTGGGCGCTTGGTAGCGAGAAGCGTGAGTGGTGTTAACCAATGTTTGGTTTCATCTAGTACAGATGTTTGAGGAGTTTGGACCTGATAATTATGGATTTGGAATGCAGTTCGTCATGTCTTTTTTTGTATATCACGTATTTTAAGATTATTAAGTAAGTATAACTTAGTCATGTTGAGGTGTCCGAACCCGACAGCGCTCCCATTCAGGGAAATAGTGGGGGTGGGGGTGGTTCATCGGGAGGACGTGGTGGTGGTTATGGAGGACGTGGCGGTTATGAAGCAATAAGCAACACACACACAAAAACCCAGCCGTTTAGTAAGATAACTCAGCCATAAAAAAACCCAGTCGTAAAGTAAACATAACTCAGTCGTATAGTAAAAACAAATAACTTAGATATACACAAACTAGTTGTTTAGTAAGATAACTTTGCCGTGTAAAATACAGCTGAGTATTCCCGCCTCTTCCTTTTACACTAATATGGAGAAAATTTTAAAACCAAGGCAAATGATGTCTTATTACATTACCAAGGTCAAATGCGGCTAAGATATCTTACTACGCAACTATTGATATTACGAGTCAAATAATGTCTTTTTACATTACCGAGGTCGAATGCGGCTATGATGTCTTCTTATAAGATGATGTGGTATTACGAGGAAGCCTACATGACTCTATGCTAGAGGCAAGACGAAGCACTACATACCCCAACTCATTTGACAATGCGAGCGGTTGCGGAAGCATCTCAAGAATAGCATCGACTTTCTCAAGCCGAAGAGTTATTTTTCAAGCAGCGATGATGAATCACTTGGCTGCGAGAGGGTGACCAGAATACCGGTTTTTTCATCGAACTGCTTTAGCACGAGCTTCTAAGAATTCAATCAAACGTCTTCTTTTGGATTCCGGTGACTATATAACCGACCTAACAACTGTCAAGCAAGTGGCAGCAACTCATTTCAAGTCTTTTCTTCAGCATCAGGAAACGATTAGTCCATTACCCCCATCCCTTCTTAGCTCCTTGATTTTATACCGATGCCCATTAGAAGCAGCAAACTCTCTAAGCCGGCTTGTTCTTCAAAGTGAGATTAAGGACATCCTTTTCTCTATGCCACAAAAAAAATCCCGTGGTCCCGATGGTTACNTTGGGCTATTGTAGGAAATGATCTAACAGCGGCTGTCCAATCATTCTTCTTGTACGGTTTCTTGCCTCGTGGTATCAATGCAATGTTGATATCTCTTATACCGAAGAGTGACACACCTGAGAAGATCACTGATTATAGACACATCTCTTGTTGTAACACCATCTACAAGATCATCTCCAAGTTGATTGCCAACCGTCTCAGGACAATCCTACCGGAAGCTATGGAGCCTAACCAAAGCGCATTTGTCAAAGGCCGCTTATTCTTGGAAAATGTCATGCTAGCCACCGAGATCGTCAAGGATTATCACAAGAACTCTATCTCTCCTCATTTTACTTTAACGTTAGACATTGCCAAAGCTTTTGATACTGTTTACTGGGATTTCATTGTCTCTATTTTACAGGTCATGCAGCTTCCCCATATCTTTATTCAATGGATCTACCTCTACATTTCCACTGCCATGTTCTCAATCTCAGTAAATGGCGAACCAGCAGGCTACTTCCCAAGCTTAAGAGGGCTCCGATAGGGTTGTGCTCTTTCTTCTCACCTTTACGTCATCGTCACTAACGTTTTGTCTAAGTTTCTGAATGCAGCGGCGACTTGTACACACTTTGGATATCACCCACGTTGTGATATTATTGGTCTCACTCACATGTGCTTTGCTGACGATATTCTAATCCTTTCTGATGGTACCCCTGACTCATTAGTTGGTGTGATGGATGTAACGGATACCTTTGGACAAGCTTTGGAGCTTAGGATCAATATTCACAAGTCCTCGATTTTCCTGCCGGCCCATCCTCAACAAGACATTGTCTTGCTCGTTAATCTCCTGGGATTAAAGCATGACTCTCTCCCAATCTGTTACCTAGGCCTGCCTCTCACAACAAAGAAGTTCTCAATAGCTGACTATGCACCTCTACTAGACCGTCTTCGCTCTCGTATGTCTTCTTGGGTGTCTAAATTGCTTTCTTTTGCAGGTCATTTGCAACTAATCAAATCATTGATCATCAGTACAGTTAACTTCAGGCAGTGGGCTTTTAGGATTCCCAAATCCTGTCTTAGAGAGATCAATGGTATGTGTGCAAACTTCTTATGGTCATGCTCTCCCTCAAATCACCATTCATCAAAGCTAGCTTGGGTAGATGTGTGTAAACTGAAGGAATTACGTGTCTTAGGCATTCGCTCCTTCAAGGATACATCACTGGTGTTCTCCCTAGCCATCATTTGGCGTCTAATCACGGACACAAGATCTCTCTAGGCTACTTGGATCCATCACTATCTCATTCGGGGATCCACCTTTTGGGATACCACATCGGCTGCCTCGGCCTCATGGCTTTGGCGGAAGCTTCTACAATCCCACCCACTAGCGATTCCATATCTCCGTTTAATCATTGGTAATGGCCTCTGTACTTCTTTCTGGTTTGAGGATTGGACCATGTTGGGTCCTCTTTATACTCTTGTAGGTGAACGTGGCATTAGAGAATATGGTATACCTCGTCATTGGTGTGTAGCAGATGCGGCTTCAACCTCCTCTTGGTGACTGAGACGAACGCGCAACAAAGATCTTCAACAACTAAAAGACCGTATTCAAGCTCTTCCCCTACCGATTCCTAAAATTGGTCCCGATATGATACTTTGGCGGCATGGCCCAAATGTATACAAAGCCTCATTCTCCTCAAACATTACATGGAAGCAGCTAAGTCTTTCTTATCACAAACAATCTTGGTATTCTACTATTTGGTTTCCGCAATCTATTCCACAATATGCTTTCATCTCGTGGCAGGCGACTCTTGACAGGTTACAAACAGGACGACGAATGCGCATTTGGGAAGCATCACAACCTTGTGGTTTATATGGGGAACCCGACGAAACTCGAGACCACCTATTCTTTTCCTGTCTATACTCATTCATTATCTAGTAAGACCTCACTGTCAATCTCCTCCATCCCTGTTTATCTCTTGATTGGACCACTATCCTCGTATCCTTACGACACATCTCAATCTCAACACCTGATCGAGTACTCCTCAGGGTGTGCTTCCAACCCACGATCTATCACATATGGCGTGAGCGTAACAGGCGCCGACATGGACATCCGCACCATACCACACTCTACACTCGCTCAATCATCAGACGTACAATCCAAGACCGCATTACAAGTCTTCATTACCCAGTAACCTCGCCGTTGCATCTCCTTTCTCAATGTTGGGACTCAATCAACACCTCTCCATGACGTTGCTCCTCACTCACTCTTCACTATACCTTCAGCCTGCTACTATCATCATCCTCTCTATGTGTTCGCTTTCAGGTGGTGCTTCTCGGGTTGTACTCTTTTTCTCAATACTAGTTTTATCCCATAGAGTTTTCTAGTATTGGTTTTTAACGAGGCAACTCAGAGCACAATCTACACTTCTAAGCTTTTCTCTTCTAAATTTTCATTGCATTTTTTCATTTCTAAAACTCACTTGTACAGTAAACCTTATGCTTTTTGATTAATAAATTTAACATTTAATAAAAAAAAATATTAAGAGGAAAATGATGATTTTCAATTTCGGTTTCAAGTAGGGTTTTCGTTTAAAAGTCTCTAAAATGTACACGGATAGGGGTTTGATTGACGTTTGTCTGTTTAATATGCATAATATATACGTTTCACACACGTATAAATCCATAAAGTACAAAATTTTCTATATTTTTAATTTATTTTATTTCAGGTTTTTAAGTTAACCAAAAATTTTTTTGGTCCGGTTTCATGTTAAGTTTTTAAGTTTCTTAAATAATCAAACCAAAATATTTTTTTAAAAAAGTTGGGTTGATCCAGTCTGAGTGTTCTTGTTTCAGTTTTTTTTCGATTCCTAATTCTTATTTAAATTTTATTATTTGTGATTTATACTAATTCATCCCAAATAATAATATGCATTTTAATAAATTATAAAATAATTGGAGATGCCTTTATTGCGTTACCGAGGTTAGAATAACTCAGCCCTTAGGGCATTTCCAAAAAAGATCCTCAAATTTGAGGATCCTTCAACCACAAATTTGAGGTTTGTCATGTTTCACTCCAAAAAGAAACTTCAAATTTAAAGTTTTGAAAGTTTGTATTTTGCAAGATAGTCCTTATAGTTTTAGTTATTTTAACAAAAGTTTTAATACTTTAATAAGTAACAGAAACATACATTTTATATATATCACAAGCAATATTATTTAACAAAACATTACATTATGTTATAAGACTACATAAAATATTAAACACATAAAAACTAAATTATAAAGTACAACTTTAGTTAAATACATAAGAAAATAAATTTTAAAGTACAAGTCGTGAGTATAATCGATCTAAACAAGCAAGAATCATACAAAAAAAAAA